>VWPU01010970.1:0-29535 GCA_013398955.1 Callaeas wilsoni
ACCTGTCCAAACCGAGACAGGCTTTCAGTCAGAGAGATTTGAATATGTTTAGTGTAACTCAAGAGATAAAGAGTGAAACAGCAAATTATAATACCTAAAATATTGATGCCACAATTAACACCAATTTATTTCATTAAACAGATTGAGCACTTTGCACCTTACTGCTGATGCTTCAGACATTCTGCAGAGGCAGTAGATTTAGCTGCATGAATTGCCCTTACCTTACATTGTATAGGTTTTCCTCCAAATCCCACATGTCTACAAAGACACTAGATTATAAAATGTAGGAGAGCAACTGAGATGTTTGTTTCTCCATCTAACCATTCATTTCCCCTTCCTGTAATGTACAGTGCTGTCTACTACTCATGGACTGAAGGTGGGCCAAGGGAAACAGAAGCGGGAGGCTGCCACAGAGGTAAAGTTCTAATGAAGTGAACAAGAAGAGTATCTGGGCTAGACAGATATCCATTAGTGCCTGCAGTTAGACCTCACCTTCAAGAAAAATAGATTTCACCTACCTACAGAATACCTAATTGCAAGTTATTTGTAGTGTGGATAGACCACACTTGGAAAAACATAACAAAAAACTATGTACATTGGAAATTATTTAACAATTGTTCTCAATATCCCCTTTCAACGGAAAATCCAGATACAAGTAAGAAAATCCCTATGAAATATTTTTGCCATTAGTTAGCATGAAAATATCCTTTTTCCCCTTTTAAAAATACTTTAATTTGGTAAAAGACTAGGAGGAAAGACAGGATTTTTTTTTTTTTAATTAAGATCTACAGGAAACATATTTATGTCGTCCTGTGAGAATTATGCCAATATGCAGTGAACTTTTGCTAGTGAAAATAATGGAACACTTGTTAAAGCTTTTCCTTTTTACCCAAAACAGCATTCTGCCAAACAACAAGATGTACAGGCAAATAAATCCATGTACACCCATATACTGCTAAAACCTAATACTTAGTAATCAGTAAACAAGTTTGGGCTAATCTGAGTTCAGAAGCATTTGACAGATGTTATGTATCAAAGCTTTGTTACATTGGGTAAACATTATTTTACCGGTGACTGGAAACTCTCACGATCAGAATGCATTCACTCAAGGAAACATATACTTTCAGCACATTTGAATCTCAGGCCACCAAATGCATATCCGCAGACATGCAAAGATTTATTCTTTGCAATTCTACTGGTTTATGGCAGCAGAAAATAGTATAAGGCTTTACATGCTCCAAAATTTTTAACTGAGAGTCAAGGCTGGAAGTCAATGGGATCTCTTATTTCAGAAACATTTACATGACCTGTTATAGAGAGGTTACCTGGCACAGCAGCTGCTGTGAAACCTGTAGAAGTACAGGAATGGAAAATCCAAGGCACTGAAGAGATCACCTGAGGGACAAAGCAATACACTAAGTACATGGTGGTGAAAAAGTTACCCACTGGTACAAGCAATGTAACAGCAATTACATGAACATTACTGGTTTAACATTCCTTTGAGTCTTTACAGCTGGCTGATTTTCATTTATGATGCTTTCCACATTTCTGGTGTGTTTAATGATTTCTCTCTGACCTTGCTTCTAGCCAGTTCCTGCCTTTGGTTGAAAAAGGGAAAAGGGATACCTAAGAGTATTCTTTGCCAGTATTCAGAAATCCTGCTTAAGCACCAGTTGCCAGTGGACAGACATGTATCATAGCCACTTCTTTTATTACACAGCGTGTGATAGTTCCTACTGAAACAACAGGAAACACAGACATATGGTGGCTACTTCCTCCTCTGGCATTTGAACTCTGTAACACAGAGCATGTTGAGAGGTTTAAATAAGTTCTCCTGGGTCTAAATAGAGCTCTTGAGCACTTGCATTTCCAGGAACCAGAGCCTTGGTTGCTCTTGGTAGCAATTCCAGGAGTTCTCTGGCCTTCAGGCTCTACAGATTTGCATGAAGCTCCATCTTTCACTTTTTGAAATGCAGGACTGTTTTGCTTAACATATATGGCTATCCTGGTGGGGGTTTCCTACATACACGATCTGCACCATCAGGAAAAAGGGGGAATTTATGTTTCTTTAAATGCTTCCTTCTGTTTTTCTGGCTGAACAAACGTCTAATGAAAGCAACAGATCATCATCTTTACCCTCATAGTTATGAACACACCAGTACGGTAGGAATATTAGCCACCGTGAAATATTCAATTTCTCCATTTTTACCACTTGACATGCTGCTACTTCAAATCCTGTCATGGGCCCAAGCAATGGGATCTATGTTATGAAAGCAACAAAACAAAAACTCTGCATAGCACTGAGGACAATGTAGAGAAGGAAACTCAGTTCTATATGGACTGCTGGGACATTGCTCGGAAGAGGTCATGTTGACTTAGGGAATCCTTGTTCTTTAACATGCATCACCTCAAAAACTGTTCTTTGTTGTCTCTCCCATGCTGCTTGCTTGCAAAGGGCAGCTAAGAATGGTATTGGCAAATATTATGCAACTTACACCAAGTTATATACCCTTCTCTCCTCTTCCTACATGATAACATATTATTGGTCATATTCAGGGCTAAAATTCTAAGGGTTTGGTCTCTAAAAACATGCATAGAAAGCAAAAGCAACATGGAAACCTAAAAAGGAACACCTCAGTTCACTTTACCTGCAGGATGGGATGCAGAGGCCAACAGCACCACACTAAAAAAAAAAAAAAAAAATTAATTGGATACTACAGAATTTATTACATGGCCTGAAGACTATAAATTGACAGTTTTGTGTTTGTTTCTTCATGGTGAAACTTATTCCAGCTAAGTAGAATAACTGAGACACAAGTATCAATTAAAAGAAAAGTTGATTGGGAAGGAATGTCTGGGGTCACCTAATAAAATTTCTGACCTGAAACAGGACTGACCTGAATATTTGATCATGCCCGCTGGTTCTGTCTCAAAAAGGCCTGTCTCAAAAACCTACCAGCATAGGGATTCCACACCTGTCCCAGTAATTTGTCTCAGGGCCACTCTATCTTCCTAGCAAAGATGTTTTTCCTGCTGTCCCATTTTTAAAGAACCAAAGTTGCAATGTGTGGCTTTTGTTCCATGTTATGTCGAATATTGCATTTAGGCAAGTTTAAAAACACATGAAAATAAAACCAAGTACCAGCCCAAACGATTCACACTTTTCAGAAAGATACAAGTGCACAAGAAAGCCAGCTGTGACCAGTTCTTTATCTGAAGTATTATCACTTAAGTTTTCTGAGGTTTTACAAAGACCTCACCCTTTGGAATTTGCAGTATAGGCTGTACAGAGCCTTTTTTAGCGTTCTCAAATTCTTCTTGTAAATTTCTCTTCTTTTTTTTGCAAACTTTTAATTCCAAATCACTTTTAAGTTTAGAAGGCTACAGAAACATTCTGGGGCACTGTGAGATGGGATAAGCATGCATGTCTATAGAGCTACAGCTTCTTCCAGTTACCAACAATGTATATCCAAGACAAACACTAAGGACAAGTGGGAGAAGAAGAAAATAGTATCTCGAGAGTTTGCTTCTTGATAAACAGCAAGCACTGCACTTAGAGAGGTAAAAAGACATTCACTAATGTTATGAATGCTCAAGCATTCCAGGCACACTCCCTTTTCCAGTGTTAATAGAGCTACTGTTTCCAAACCTGTTCACTCACAGCTGGTCCCAGCTCTCTACATGACCAAGCTTCTATGCTTGGTGACCTGCCCTTGGCAAGCTCTGGTGAACCCCAGCATCATTCACAGAGCCACCAGCAGCAAGAGGAACTGCAAAGAACATGGAAATCTCATGGCCAAGGAAGCCCTGGGAGGAAGCTTGTCACTGAAATCATCCGTGGAACTCAATAGGTTGAAGGAGGAAAGGGTTTATGAGGGACAGACAGGCAGGTATTTTAGGCTTCACATTTTATAAGTCTTTGAAAGGCATCAGATGGTACAGTATGTTCACATTCTCAATATTTATACGTTTTAAAAAGATGTTATTGTCACAAACGTATTAAACAAGCCAAAGCAGATCACTTACAATAGGCGATTTGCCCTACCCCTCCTCCCCACACATGGGTGCTCTCCCTGTAAAGGGATGCCAAGAGTAATTCACAATGAACAGGCTCAATTCCTCAGTTTCCTGGTAAAGAGAGAAAAAGGAAGAAAAGGTCTACTGCTTTTGACTGAATAACAGACAAAACAGGAGACAGATAGGGCAAGTGAAACTGTATCAACAGTGACGAGAAGTAGGACTAAATCATGTTTCTCCACTCACTTTTTGAATTATTATATTTTAAACAAAAACCCACTTGGGAGAATGGGAAACAGTCAGAGAGAAACTTCCTTCTGCAACCAAGAGGAATTGATAACCCTAACAGACACCCCAGGTTTTGGTCCAAAGAAAACACAAGGAGAAAACAAAACCTTAATTGTAAAGTGCAGGGCAGGTTAAGGCAAATGGATTAGATGGCATTACAGCTGCTCTGTAGCTCTGCTCTGAATGAAGCATCAGTAAAAAAGACACGATGATGCTGTAAAACCAGATTAGGGATTCAGAGGTTTCTAGCAGGACAGCCTGGCTATGAGGCTGCAGCAAAAACAAATTCCCTGTGCCGGATTTCTCTGCTCCTCTCTTTTTTCCCCTGTACTCAGTACTGAGGGCTGGGTCACCGTGGTTTCCTTTCTGGCTAAAAAGAGGTTTTGTCAGCAAGAACAGCAATTTATGCCTGCAAAGCTGCCCTCCCCTATTGCAGAAAATCTACTGCAGCATTTTTAATTCACAAAAGTGACAGATTAGCAGCTCTTCCAGAAGCCAGATGTAGTTTTGCTGCACAGAGTAGAGCCTTTACCTCATACCTTTGTCAGTGTCATTTATTCACCATTTGAAATTCTCCCGTATCTGTTTTCTCCTGACCAATGGCTGCTAGGCCATCTGGGCATGCCTTTGTGAGCAAATATCAGACAGGGACAGATATTGGGACGTACTAAAACTTTCTGGCAGGTTCTCCACAAGAAATAAAATATCTCTACCTGCCTCAGCATAGGAGAAAGCCCAAGAGCTACAACCTGCTTCTAAGACACATTTATGTCTCACTCAACATGCCAGGCAAGCATTACTACCCCTTCCCTCATGCTACCCCTCTCCAGCTAAGGGGGAGAAATCTGGCTCCTTCTTTGATAAAAAGTGAGGGAACAGAAAGGAGTGAAAGAAAATATAAGATTACCAGAAAAAAACACTAGGAAGTAGAACACTAATACAGAAGTCAGAGTACAGAGAAATAGATTACTGCAGTTAAAAAAAGGGGGTGAGATCAAGAGGATTGGAGGATTAGAGGCATGATCTTGGAAGTACATTGACCCTCTTCTCTTCCTCCTTGTCCCTGCCCCAGATGCTTAAACACAAGGGAGAGGGATGAACAGGATGGGGCTGGGCACTGAGGAGCAACATCACCCCTCCCTTCTTTGCATAGCACAGCTCTGCTTTCCCTCCTACACTTGTTCCTGGCCTGGCTCCCTTTTAAAAGCCATTGAATAATCATGTTGGAAATGATGAAGTGAGAAGAACGCCACACTTTCAACATCAGCAAATATTTCTTCAGATCTGTTTAATTCTGGAAAGTTCCCATTCATGTACATTTACTTAGGGTGTTCTTTTCTCCCAAACTGTTCCAGATTTTAAAACAAGAAACAGTGCATGGCATGTAAGGACAGCATATGTTAGGAGACTGCTCATTTCAGTTGCAGTTCCAGAAGCATCCTATATATATATACATATATATATAAAAGAGCATTCTCTTTTTTATATGTATATTTATTTTTAATCTAACATCTTGGTAGATTCTAACATCCAGTAAATTGTGGCAGATCTTTTAATCTGCTCTATGCAGGCAGTGTCAACATTCAGTAGAGTACAACTGTGCTTTCATACTGAACTGAGAAACAATTTGAACAGCCTCTATTACAATAATCCTATGTATTTTTCCTATGTATTAGGAAAAATTTCTTCACTAAAAGGCTTTTCAAGCATTGGAATAGGTTGCCCAGGGCAGTGTCTGAGTTACCATTCCTGGAGGTATTTAAGGGACATGTGGTGCTTAGGGACAAGGTTCAGTGGTAGGCTTGATAGTGCTTGGTTAATGCACTCAATGACCTTAAGGGTCTTCTCCAACCTAAAAGATTGGATGATTCTAAACACTATGTGGCTGTGCCCACACAGCTGATTGTCAGCTGTCTGATCTAAGTTAGAAATAATGAGCCTTAAAGACCTATTGATAATAGTGTTAAGAGTAGAAAGTTGCACTGATACCACACTAGCAAGTTCCTTCATAGATCATACAATCATGCTTGTATAGACAAGACCTCCAGTATGCATTAAACTGTCCTCTCCTGGAGGTGGAACTGGGATCCTGTCATGGCCAGAATACTCCTTGAGAAGGCCTGAGAAGAGGAAGCAGCATATACCTTAACACCTACTAAATCACAAAATTTAGTGCTGGGCTCCCTCTGACAGAGATAATCCACGTCTACAGTAATTCTGACCCAGAGCTGCCTGTGAGGAGTTAGGGCTCATTCAGAGAACATTCCTTTAGTCAGTGATATTCAAAAGTAGTTTTGATTGTTTTGTACAGAAATTAAGTCTGTGCAGTAAAGCTGTGTGTACACAGCTCCACGCAGCTCTCAAATACGCTGAACAGCTTCATCCAGATTTGGGAAATGGCAGTGACCTCCAAGATAACTACATTTGCAGAGATCTCACACAGAGACAAGCCCTTCCAGTGCCTCCTGCAGCAGGATTTCAGCCCCATTAGACACTGTAGGTGACATGTCATAGATGTTGCAGACGAGGAGAGAACTTCTGCCAATTTTACACCCTTTCAAACATCATAAGCTATTTTAACAAAATAAAACTCTAAAATAATTCAGATGTCACTTATCCCATTGTCCATGGTACTGCTCGTTTTCCCTAGGCAAGATGAGATCCAAATGTTATGGACTGTGAGCTTCTCTAACACAAAGACATACACACACAGACAGATATTTAGAGGTATAGATATACACAGACCCAAGCCAAAAAAATAGGCATCCAGTGTGCTACTTCCCTTAAGTCACCTGTTTTCCAGCAAGTTGCTTTGCACCATCATCTTGTAACCTATGCTGACCTCTAAGCCTCTTCTTGGGGAAAAACTTTGGAATATTTGATAACAAATTTTTGCTCTTAAACAGATGCTGAAAATAGCCATCTTCCAATTTGCACAAATCCATTGTTGGATTGTTTGTTTGTTTGCTTTCTGTAAAAAGAACAGTTTTAAGATACATATAGCACTGC
This sequence comes from Callaeas wilsoni, assembly GCA_013398955.1. NCBI lineage: Eukaryota > Metazoa > Chordata > Aves > Passeriformes > Callaeidae > Callaeas > Callaeas wilsoni. The sequence continues at coordinate 7,315 of VWPU01010970.1, forward strand.
ACCTCACAGTTCCTTAGCAAGAAGTTTCTCCCTTTCAAAAGATTCCAAATAAATAATCATTCTTTACATGTAATGTGGGAGTTCCGCTCTCTGCTGGACACAAGTTCACAGGCTTCAAAAGACCAACCAAATGAGAAGCAACCCAGTTCTAACTTTTCAATCAAGGCTGAAAAATTAAGACCTTTGGCCAAAATCTGAATTTAAATGTTCAGGCCTAGATGCAATTTTCAACTAAAATGACAACTTAGAGACAGTCAGGCAGCTGTCAAATGAAAAATCAATTAATTTTACTGCTTGGTTCATGATTTCCCTTCAACAAGAGAGAAGTAGCTACATCTCATTCCAGACTTCATAGGTTATTTCTGCATGTGGCAGCATATTTGCAAATTCCATGACTAATTCTTCCAAAGTTTCAATAAACACACCTACCTTCTTTGTGTAAAATTGATTTGCTTTGCATTTCATAGTAGATGGAAAACAACAACTGACTTAAACAAGAACCTACGTCAAGCAAACTGATATTCAGATATTGTCCATTAATGGGACCCTGGTGAACCATAAAGGCAAAAGCAGAGACCTGCATTACTTATTTATGGAAATAGGAGATCTGATTGAACTAACATAGAAAGAGATACACAGTGTTATCATATTGATGATGCTCACAAGATAAGTGGGAATTGAAAGGAAGCAACTGTCCTACACTGGTGTCCCTGATTTACTCCTATCAAGGATCTTTCATGGGGTCAGGCAAGAGCATATATCCATCTAATCAAATAGACTAGCACAACTTCACTTTTGTTATGCTTATTCCCAATTTATACTCCCTCCTTCATTCCTTCTGACCACAGAAGGAATTTCTTGGAATTTATTGTTCATACTTCATACTGTTCCCAAATGACTTTAGGTATGAACCCAAGAAAAGAGGCCAACATATATTAGATGTAATTATGGATGGAGGAGAACTGAATCAAGTCTCTAGATGTCTTATTTGAAATACAGGCTCAAAAAAGCCCAGTGGAAGCCATGTACACTGGATGTCCTGGTTTGTGGCTCTTTGAGGAAAGGACGGGATTTAAAAAAGCAGGGGAATCTGGTCAGTGACTCAGTCTCCTTCACTAGCTACAAAATAACAAGCCACTCTTATATCTCCAAATCAGAAAAACAACTGAAAGTCAGAATTACTCAATCCCCCTAACGGCACTCCGAACAATCAGTTACTGCTCATGTTCTTTGCACACAGTACTTTTGTAATCACTATCTCCTCTTCTGCCAATTTTGTACAAGTTTTATTTTCTGAAGTGGGGTATTGCCAGGGAGTTACTCTGTAAATATTATTTCTGGAAGTGATAGATCACTTGTGCACGTGGTGATTTAAAACTTCGTAATTAACACCTAGTTACCTCCTCAGGTGTATATTGGCATGTCCACCTACAACTGGAGCCAAAAAAATTCAGCTGTTAAGCCGTTCAGCTTAGCACTGCTCTTTCAGTGAACGTCCCACTAAATAAATACATTTAAGTAGTGGTGGCTATGAGTTTCCTCAACAAGCCACGGTTGAAAAGCAAAACATATACAACATAAAACCAGCTGTGGTATATCAAAGACTTATTCATTTTACCTGAATACATAGTTGATGTATTGTTGGTCCAGATCACTGGGAGAGGAGGGAAAGAAAAAAAGGTGTTTTTTTTAGCAATGCACTTCATTTGCTGTAACAGATCAGTATTTTAAGCAGTAATATACAGTAATGCTGTAATATTACATTATATTAATTTATATAACATATAATAAGGTTAGCATTAGCTAACTAACATTCTATTGTAATTATATACATTATAAACATACTATAGTAATAATTTTATCAACACCAATCAATTACCAATTAACCAACATATTAATTTACACAGAATTCACACATTATTTCTCTTGTTACTGTCAGTAGGAGTTTCATTTAAAGTGAAGATCAAGTGATACTGATTAAAATTTAGACCCTTTAACCAGAGATGGAAAATGTTTTGAAATAAATAAGCTTATCCATGCATGTATGTTATACATCCTATGCAGTGTCAATATATCCGTCTCCATCCATCCAGACAACTGCAGATTATAGACACTGTGAAGATGTAATGCCACTTGATTCCAAGACTTCTACTGGGTGGTTGCAGTTCTAACATGCACATGGGATTAGTGCAAGGTTCTGAGGCTTTTAAGGTACACAGCCATTCCCATCCTGTGGTAAGTCACCAGCCGCTGAACACTTTTGAGACTGTGGCACAAAGGGACATACTGACAGATTCAAACCATGCAGCTTTCCACATGAACACAGACTAACATTTCCTCTTAACACCTGTGCCAGTAATTAGGGGTTCTTTTTCCAGGGCTGAGTCATCACCCTTGGATAATACACTGTTTAAAACTAATTCAGTGTTCCAGTTAGCAGTATAACTATCAATAACCACATGCTGTTGTTACCAACAATAAATAAGGCTCGTCTTGCAAGAGAAGTCATTAATGATTAACCAGGAGTGGCCCAGCTCCTGCTGATCATGCAGAGCTCCCTACATCACAGTCATCTCTCTTTATAAAAGAGTAATAAAACATATTACCTTAAAGATCCAGGTTTCCACAACTTGTGAAATACTTTGTAAGCCCCTGTAATTGAAATGACATGTGTAATTGCCATATCATGCAATCATTCTGACAAACAACAGCTTGTTTGGCCGTGCTACTGGCAGACGTGGAACCCCTCCGAATTACAGTTTAGCAACACAGCACAAAGGATTCCTAAACCATGAGTAAAATGAACCTATTGCTTCAAATTAATGGTTTTCGAAGTGTTATCGGCTCTGAGCACAGTCACGCTTTGTGGTTCTGCTATTTCTGAGGACGAGACATCTTCTAGCTCACAGCAACAACAAAGGAGAGATTTTGTGTGTTTATGTGTGATTTTGTGTGTAAATACATATAGAAAGGAGTCATAGAATGGGTTCTTCAGCCCACATCATTTTGGGGGTAAATTCTATGATATATATATTCATCTACATAGAGCTGTTGGTTCTGACCCATGTTTCCTATTTAAAGTTCTCTCAGCTCCAGTGTCTCCAGGTTCTTTACATTCTTGACCCACTCATCTACCTCTTGTTAGCTTCCACTTCTGTCCTGGCTAAAGATTTGAGCACTCATGGAAGAAAAGACACGGCTTCAGGCTCTATTTTTTCAGACTCGTTCTTCAAACCTTTGGGGTAATTTTTTTGATTCACAGAGAAAACCAGAATATGAAAAGTAAATCCAGTAGAAGACTGTGAAATAGATGTCCTAAATTCTGCCTCCATTAGACAAGTCGAAGGGTAGAACACATGTCCTGTCTGTAATGCTCTGTCTTGATTTACTGTGCAGTGAGTTAGTTCATCTGTTTGCCCTTTCTCATAGCACCTTCATTTCAGTTGGTAGGAAATCTAATTACACGAATAACTCCCAATAGCCATATCAACAACTCTCAAAACCAAGAGAAATGGAAGGCAACTGTATTTTGAGCATAAACATTGTGTTGGCACTTCCTACACATTTCAAACACACAAAAGAAGCATTCTGAAGACTCTCGAAGCAATTTTCCACCTCTGTGACCAAGCACTGCTTTACAAATGAGACCACTTGGCTTTGAGAAAGCAAGAACATCACTCATTACAGCAAAAAAGTATTTGAAGTGGAAAATCCATAGCTTTTACTTTGAGAAAAATGGTTAAATGAGTAAATGTTTACCATATAATATTTCTCAAAAAAACACCAAAACTATTTATTATTTGTATGGTAACAGCATTTCAGATGGGGATCTCTAGACCTCCCTAGACAGGAATACGTATAAACACATTACCTCTGCCCCGAAAATTTTACAGTATGATTAGAAGACATAAAGAAGGAATCATTCCTAATCCTGCAGACAAGACTTAACATACGAATGAGTCACTCACTCAGTATATAGGACAGATAAGAATAAGATACAAGTCCCTTATTATCCACCAAAATACTCCAAAAGACAAAAATCTCCTAGTTAAATATTACTACTCTTGTTTTATTCAGATTTTCTGGGTCTGACTGCTTCTAGCTTTTCAGGGAACAACTACGATTTATCCAAATCAACATTTGGTCTGAAAAAAAAGACAAAATAAAACCTGATAGGTTATGAAATTAATTGTTAAAATTTTTTAAAAATGCATATGATTGCCTAAAAAACCCCAACATTTCAACATCCTTCCTCTGGGACCATAATCCATGATATTTTAGTATATTTTTGTGAGTTTTTAAATAAAATCTGTGTGCGCAATAGAGCTCCGAGTACAAGTTATTGCTTGTTTTTTTCATGTTTCTTCTCCCCTCAGAATGAAGACTCTCTCAGCAGGCAACCATCAAAAAACAACCAGAAAAGCTTAGTGCTGATTAAAATTGTATGTGCATTTTCTCATCCACTGTTGACAGACTGCAATATGTAGTTTGGTCTGTTGTTATTTTCAACATAAAAGCTATAAAAAGAATGCACTTTCTTGTATTTACTGATCTTCATCCTTTCAAAGTGTTTCTTACATATAAAGTCTCGAATATCAGTAACTTCATAATAAAGCTGGTTTCTCCAACACATTTACTCTTCCTAATTCTTTTTCTAAAAGAAAATTACTTACCAACACAGATCAAGTGAATTAGAGCCCATAAATATCCATTTGGATCAAACTGCAATAAAGAACATCTACATAAATAAAAGCACCATCATGTAAACATACATCTTGCAATTACCCTGCAGTTAGCTTTGCAAAGAAAGCGCAGCGAGTGGGTGCTACAAAGAAAGGGAAGATGACTAAAGAAGACTAGGAAGACTGAAATTCTTCCTGTCACACTTAGAAACCTGGCATATGTCAATTATGCAGGCTCTCAGCTCCTCTCAGCAAGCATAATTCTATTTCTTTCGGATGTGTACACCAATTTAAGCAGTCTGAGCATATGGACCCCAGCCTACTTAGTTTTGTATTGGCAGTCAGGGACAGGCAAGATGATCACAGGACCATCACAAAGGTTTTTGTCTTGTCTCCTTTCCCCTCTGAGCCTCTGCAGCAGCTAAGCAGTCTCTCCCCAAGGCTCCAACTAAACAGAGTATCCAAAAGAGGGCTTCAAATGGACTTTTGTCTGAGCAAAGTAGGCTCTCTACACAATCAATAGGGAAAAACAAACATTTTTGAGAGGAATTCACCTGGCATATTTTAGATGCCTGCTTTCAGGTGAGATGAATTAGGTACCAGGAGATCCTGCTCTGCACCATGGGCTATGAAGAGAGCTAGTGCAGGTGCAACACTTCTAATGGCCATATTTGATCAGATATATCCAGACAAGTTCCAGACTCATCTGACTTCAGAGGTATCTAAAGCAAGGAAGCAGCTTTCCTCAGTCTCCAAAAGATAATCTCCAATTAATAGATCTTTGCTTGTTGAAGCACTCTCTGGAGGTACTTCCTTTCTTTCTCAGGTAGCTACAGAAAGTGTGTACAGTGAACACAAAACTAATTCAGGAACTTCCTGAAAGTATACACAATTAATTCAAACCCAAGTCATTTGCTGTAAGCTCTGTTAAGGAGTAAAATCGTGGTTTCCCCAGTCACCACCTTCACCAAAGAGCTGTATGTCCACACTGCTCAGAGGTTTTACTAGGATGCAAAAACACAGTAAACCCAGCAAGACTACAACACAGCAACAGGAAATATTTACAATTCCCTTGTAGGAATCCTACAAGGAGCTTACAAGTAAAAGCTGCATCCTTCATATGCTAACAAGATGTCAAACATCAAGGCCCAGCTAGGCCTGTGTTACAAAGCAGAGCTCACCTGTGTGTCACACAAAGGAAGGCACACTGCTGCTGCCAGGAGGAACAGCACACTGTGGAGAAGAGAAAGAAAAAAATAAAAAAGCAAGACCAAAAGTTTTCAACCTGGATTTGTACTCTCAGCAAAGTAGAGGCAATTCCACTCAATTTTACACTGACACTTCACTTAATTCACTTAATTTTCTTACTCCATATTTTAAAAGTAATTTCTGCCACCAAAATTAAGTTTCACATCATGCATTCCTCATAACTTGTACACAGCAAAGTTTTATGAGAAGAGAAGCAGCACAAAACACCTCAGAATTGATGAAAACAAGGTTTTTTTGGTAGAGAATATTTTTCTTCACTTGCCATCTAGCTTCTCCAGGCTTTTCCAGAAAGCCAAAATCAGCCAACTTCTGGCTGAATGGCTACCAAAAACTTCTTTCATTAAGATGAATTGCCTGTTACAGAAATTCCAGCAGATGTGACTCCATTAAAAGTGACGTTGTTACTCCAGAACACAGAGCAAGGTGGAAGTGACTGGTATTACACTGGAAATGTCTTAAGGATAGCACAAGTCCTCTCCTAGTCCACTGACTTAGGCCAAATAAATTCTTAACCTGTGCCTGAGTCAGTATTTCTTCAAGCTACATGGAATACACTGATGTGGAATTTCTGTGGACTGTCACTATTAATATTAACATACACTTGGTTTTGCAGCTTATTTTCCTACTCTCTAAGGGCATGGGAAAAGACAGAATAAAGGTTACCAAAAAAAATTTTATCCTTGACAATAATCCAGTGGTGAAGACAAGGCCACAGTAAATTAGATAATGGAAACAACAGGAAGAAATTAGGAAGATAATGCCTCTAAGTACACTAAATAATAACCCAACATTATCCATTCTTAAGCACAGCTAGAAGATTACAGGATGTGGAGGACAGCAAATATCCATTCTTCAAGAGGATGTGGGGGCATAGAATCAAAATTTTAACCTATGACTGGTTGACTTCTGTTTGTCTCTTTCTATCTCCTTTTTGAAGCCTAAACAACCAAGGCCAACAAAGGTTGGTAGTTGTGCAGCTTAATATCACAGAATCACAGAATCATCAAGGCTGGAAGAGACCTTCAAGGTCGTTTGTCCAACCATCAACCCAGCACCACTATAATCCCCCTAAACCATATCCCCAGGTGCTACATCCAGACACCTCTTGAACACTTCCAGAGACAGTGAGTCTACCACCTCCCTGGGCAATTTATTCCAATGCCAAACCACTCTTGTAGTGATTTTTTTTTTTCCAATATCTAATCTGAACCTCCCCTGGTGCAATTAAAGGCCACTTCTTCTTGTCCCTTCACTTGAGACATGGCAGGAGAGACTGACCCCCCACCTCGCTATGAATGATTCTAGCAGAAATGGATCTCATTTACCTTTCATTTGTAAGGAAAGGCATTTTTAGCTACTTTCTAACACACTAATTATCTTTCTCTTACTGTTTACAATTACCCATTGGAACTTCAAACCTGGTTTTCATCTCCTTTCCAAAAGCATTGTTATGAGAACTGCTTTTTCCTTAATTTCATTTTTGTAAGGAGAAAAAACATATCTATTCAAACAATTGTTAAAAAAAAATAAAAATATTTAATTACTCCTATGTTGCAATTTAGGCTCACCGCCCACAGGAATGTGCCTTACATTCTTCGTTGTTTTGGTGTGCCATTATCTGAAGCAAATACAGAAGCTGGAGCCAAAACAAGTCTGAATCCGAATCTGAGTAGTTTTAAAAGCTTACCTACAGACTTTCAGATGAGAGGTCTGCTGTAAAAAAGAAAGTATGATTAAAACATTAAAATTTAATGATAAAAATGGTAAAATAGTGTTTTCTCCTTCCAAAAACTGGAAAGTGATGACAGCTGATCTTACTGCACCACACATATTAAAACTTCAGTGAGCAAAATTCAAAATTTGAGCACTGCTTAGCAAATTTAATTTGATAAAGAAGAAGGAATATGGATCAGCCTGCTTCATCTTGATTTATATTTTCAGATTACTTACCAGCAAATAAACGTAAAACCAGACATGAACTTTATACCTGCTCCTCAAACTTGACTTGAATTATACCAAAACTGTGTAACATATGGACTCAAATATTGAGTTTTCCTAATTAGGTACTCCCCCATACAAATCAGCCTTGATCTAAACTCATTAAATTTTCCCAATTCTTTGATATGAAATTATTCCCGAGAAGCTTCCAGTTAGGCCCGTGTTTGCATTATCCTTGTCTGTAGTGCTTTTGTTTTTAAAGAGAGGAGTCATAAGCTTGTGACATAGAAGGAAAATATGAAACACTTTGACAGGGACGCTAATCAGAGGACAATGACACAGGGACATGCCATGGTACACACTGCTATGTCCCTTAGGCATAACCTTAGTGATCTCTTCTGTTTGTTAGATGAAGTAAACACTCATTTATCTGTCTTCTATACAGAAAACAGTTATAATGAATGGAAGATGCCTTTCACAGCAAGCCAGAGGCCACTGTAGAAATAACTTTGTGATGAATGATTTCCCAGTGTAAGCTCACACTGCAACTCTGTAGTCAGTTAGAAAAACATTTCAAAAGAAGCCTAAAAAGAAGGGTCCCCAATGCAGTTTGTGAGAAATAAACCTCACCTCTTACAAAAGGGCACAGGAGTTATTCTCCTGACTTTCATAGGGGCAGAATCTCAAGCATTCAAAACAAATTCAAAAATGCACCTTTCCTCCTGCATTTTATGTGGAGATGTGACCTATCTGTAATCATATAATACACAAGATCTATTATACTGATTAGATCTAAGGACCTAGTCCTCCTTCCCCTCAGCTGAAACAAAGAGATTTTTATGTGGGGCATAAGAGAGGAGGAATATTAATTTTCAAAAGGAAAAACAAGCAGGACCAAGCCTGCTTAAAAATGCAGATCAGACTGGTGATATGTATTTGCAGTGTTTCATCAGCTAAAGGGGAAAAGGAAACATCAGTATAGATACTTGTCAACAGCAAAAAGCTCTCTCTGGGTCTTATTAATGAGTAGCTATTAGAGTGAGTCTAGAAAACTACATGGCTCTAATGCCTGTATTAAGAGAAATTAGGTATCTTGTTCTGGGGCAGTTCTATCACAGGAGTTAACGTGACTAATAGATCAATTACCTCTTTCTGCACAAACTTCTGGAACCCACAGGTTATAACTTCTGCCGCATTGTGCACAGTGAGGAACACCGGGATTGGCTGCCACGGGGAGAGAGCAAAAATGCACAAATCAACCCAGAACAGTCACACACATAGGAAGGGGCACTCCTCCTAGAGACAGCTATCCCACATGTCTGTGGTTTGGGGTTTTGTTTCTGAAGATGTAAACCCACGCCACATCACCTAAAAGAGACTTAAGCCATTCCAATCACTACCACATGGCACAGGCATCTTTATATGCAGACCCTGCTGCAGACCTGCTTGCTGTGTCTCCCGCTGCTGAGTGCTCAGTCAGTTTGTTTGTAGACAGCCACCCCAGTGAGATTTGCTCCAGCTTTCTTCCTCTAGTGCTCCCTCTCTGATCCAGGATCTTCAGCCTCCACAGTAGAGAGTTCTCATTTGTTGTCCCCTCTCTGTCTGCTGGTACTAAGAATACAGTGTGACTCCTAGCAACAGAACTGTGGGCAAGACGATTTTAGGTAATTGCTTTCAGTTACTGCTAGGAAGAGCTGCCCAAAATTAGGATGGAAATGCAACAGTTCATACACAAATGATGTCGAAATTACACCCACTGAGGTATCTGGACACCATCCCAACATGAAATCATTAAGAAACAAACCCCAATGCTAATAATAATGAATCAAACACCCATTGCCCCGGGCAAATCCAACCAGAATTAGTGGTTCATAATACTTCCTCCAAATCAGATCCATGGTCTCTCAGACAGCTGAAACAGAAGCAATTCTCTGCTCTGATTAAGATAATGTAAAGACTAAGCCAGTTTAGGAAGCAGTATTTCCCCACTCGTGTATAGTATTTAAATCACAGTAGCAGAGAATGAGTTAATTTCTCAGTGATGTCCAACTTTTAAGTATCAGGTGATATAAGCAGCAAATATCTCTCAAATGTGACTTTGCATATTTTCTGTAATTTTCTTTTCTTTACCATAAAGCTAGATCAGCATTGCTCATTAAACATTTTGAGTCATAATGACAGCTGAGGTGGATCAATAGCCACAACAGTTACACCAAAATAAGAATGAAAACCACACAAACACAACTGGCATGAAGTTGTAGGACCCAGCTTCGCTAGTACTGAAAACCAATTCTCAATCCTGTTGCTGGATAACTGAGAACATAAACCCAGAAGTATTTAACATAAAAGCACTCTGAGCTTGACACAGCAATAGGAAATACAAGAAATACCCATAAACAAGGAAAGTTGACAGCAGAATTTACATTCTTCCCTTTGTGAATGCAAATTTATTGGGTTTTTCTTTCCTTCCTTCTGCTTTTGGCTCTTCCAAATGTATTTTGGAGCCAACAATGGCTCCAGTTTGCCTAGCCCAGTTAACCTTCTCCATATGTCTATTGCCTTTTACGCAAGTATTTCTTAAATTTGTGAGTGGGGTTAATGCTTATGAAGAGAAAGGTTTACTGGTTGGGCAGGCAGGGTGAATAGACTGCACAAATCTCCCCTCATGGCTCTGCATACTTTTTTTAATCATCACAGTCCAGAGCTAAGCAGTCCTCCTCCAGGTCTAGCCCTGAATCCTTGGTCTGGGGAGATTGCCAGCACCTCTAGGAAGAGGGAAAAACAGAGATTAAAGCTGTAGCTTTGCCAGTATATAGGAGTGTTTGAAAGTGGGTCCCCTTGGATTAATTCAAATATGCTGTTGAGATGAGCCAATTCAGCTATGAGTTTGGGAGAGTCCACTTTCATTCCGACTATGTCATAAAACTGTTGTACACAAAGTTGGTGTAAGTAAAGCTTCTATGTAGGATTGAATTTAGCCCCACTACAAGGTAGCACATAATAATTATGGCCTAAGATTCTTGTCCTTTTGTCTTCCCCATAAAATGGCGACAGAATTACATCTCTAAATCCCCATTCATGTACAACAAAAGCCATTAAGAAATGGGAGATGCACCTTAAGAAAAGTTTGGAATACAAGTCAAAACCCTTCACGGCCCTTCTGCCACTCCAGTGCAGTTCACTCATGAATGACCAGAGCAGGAACTGGAGACTAACAGAGTAACTTACAGGATGACCAGGAAGAAGAAATAAGAGAGAGGATGTGATTCATAACTCCTCCACCACCCAGGGGAGCAAGCAGAAAAGATGCTGCTGCCAAGGCTTTATTGATGCTTCCAGACAGGGCTTTCCTTAGGGAACTTTGCTTACCTTACACCAAAGAAGCCCAATGGAACTTCCTTTGACAAGGAATCAAGAGGAAGTAAATGCAATCACCCTGAGACAGAACTAATCTGGGAGCATGGGAACTAGGGGCTTCTGAGCACATCCCTGTTCTTTCCCAAGGTTATTTGGGTCCGAGATAAGGCCCCTAACCTTGCTTACATGGACAGAGACCTCCTGTTCTTTTCTGCTCTATCTGTCTACTGGGATTTCCCAGGGATCACTACAATCAGAATCTGGTAAAAATAGTCCCTTTTGATCCTCCTTGGGGCTGAGGAGGTGACAGGAGCGAGCTGGCTCTGGAGGTACATTAAGAGGCATTGACAGAATGCAGAAGGTAAATAGTGCAGAATCTGAGCTTGCAGACTGCATAACAGCAGCAAAACATTGTTATTTTTTAAAAATTAATGCCACCAACTTATTTCACTTTTTTAAAGGAAGACGATATAATTTAAGCATAAAGCATGAAAGTTTTATGAAAGCAGATTTGACATTCTGTAAACATTTGGTAAATTACTGTGATGCAAATGAACCATAACACGGCATAATCTAACCCTTCCCATAAGCTCTTTCCAACTTTCGATTTATTTTTTCAAATCCTGCAAAGAATCAAAAGCTTCTCACTTCTCACAGAAATGGTATTCATCTGTTTCCTGGAAGGATTCCTCACAGATTCCACAACCCCATTAGTCCTTTTGCAAAGTTACAGCTACCAATTTCTTCAGCTTCTTCCCTAGTTGTACTATTCAGACCACTGAGGATCTGCTCAGCAAAACACTGAGTACTCTGGAGAGATGCTGAGTGCTTTGGACTGTCACAGAGATGCCTTTTGATACTTAGTAGGATTGGACCTCTGCATTAGCTCCATTAACAATGGATCTATTATTCAAACCTCTCCTCCCTCCTTCTCCCTCAACCCAGGAACAGCATTAAACACCATGTATGAAGGGAATGTTCCTTGTTTACAAAGTAGAGGTAGTAAAGAACTGACTTCTACTGGTTCATTTCTTACCAATCTAGACAGTGCTCTGGAGCCTGCATAAATAATGCCCACAAAAAGTACTGATGCAGGAAGCCATGACAGGATTTCAGACCTGTGAAAACAATTAAAATCCCATTATTTGACCACATTCTGTTTACATACACAAAGCAACAGTTGCTTGCAAGGAATGTAATAAAATGTATATATGTACATAAATTTCAAACACGTGCGTATTAAAGTCACTGTCTGATTGCTTAGTATTCCTCCCTTTTACTAAGAAGGTCAAGTCAGAAATTATTAATTTTGTCTAGGTCAAGAGAGGAACTAACTGTAGATATATTTTCTTTGTTTTACTCTTTCCCTGGCTCCTCTCACTCCAAAATTGTGGGGTTTTTTCTCCCTTAGAAATTACTCCTGTTGGTTTCAAAAGAGAGACATTTCAACTAATTTCCTTGATGTTCTGTGAAAGGAATGAAAACTGACAAATGAAGGCATAAAATGGCTCTCTTGCACAGACAGCACACGTTTTCACTATGTACAAATACACTTGGCCACCCACACATTCATTTCTCAGCCAGATTTACAAAGAGATTCTTCCTAAAGATGAGATTATCTCTGTGGGAGCCTATCTCTTGAGATTTCCTAATGATATTCCTTTGACTAAGCCAAACTCCTAGAGGCAGTTTGACAACTAATGGAGGAATGAAGTCATCAGATTGATCTGATTAACGTTTTTTTAGCCATGGTTACTGCAGTAGGGTCAGGTTTCAGTTCTGAGAAGGGGTTTCAGAACTTGTACTTTTCCTATTTTTGATCTTGTTACTTGAGGGGAAAAAAGGGATCAGGTAGGTGGTAAATTTCAGAGAGAGTAATGGAAGATTTTGGGTGAGGGAAGAAAGGAGTAGCAGTGAGGTAAAAGCCTGAATCAAAGGCTTCCCAGGACTGAAGACATGGCTGCACCATTCACTCTTCCCAAGTTTTGAATTAAAACGGAGAAAACGCTGTGAGCAGTGCTGGTTCTCAAAACAAAACTAAACTGCTTAGTTCCTTAATTTGCTTTACACTTCCAATTAACGTGTAAGACTTGAAATGTAATTATAGATACTGGTACACCACCACATTTCATGGAACACAAGAAAACAGACCACTACATGATGAAATCAGAACAGTACGAATGAAGACAAAACATGCGCAAAGATTCATGTAATCACAGGCAAGGGAAAAACCATAAATATCACATTCCCTCTGTTATATATATATGTAATTTTCCAAGATAATCAAAAACCCAGGGTCACAAAAATAATCTTTAGATCCTTTCGCTGGCATAAATATTTGCTCTGGGTTTTCTTGAGTAGTAACAATAAATTTTTACAGAAACACTGTTTCTTTTGAGGTTATTGACTTCAACTGGAATTTCATCAAGACCAAGATCTAATGCTGTCATACCTCATTACCAATGACATCAGATACCAACAAAAATACCCCCATCCTATTGGAACAGCAACAAATTGAAGAAAAGGGGAGGGAAGAAAAGAAAGTGGGTCTGGGAAGACAAAAGGAACACAGGATAAAAACCAAATTTTCATTTAGAACAGAAAAATATCACTCTTTCATGTTCCCCACCACTAAATTGTAGGAATCCCAAATATGTCTTCATCTCCAATGCAATTCTGCAAAGTGCAATGGAAAAGGACTTCAGATGCTTTTTCCATGATGTAAGTGTAGAATTTTATGCTGCCAAGTGGGAATTTCAAGACTGAAAAAGAATGCACGGATGTTTGATGTAACGTGTCAGCATCAACAATCTGTCTTGTATGTAAACCAATTAGCAGCTTCTCATATTGGCAATACAGTGATGTACATGCAAAATAGGAAAAGAACTTATGAGTTTGTGGTTGTTGTGTGGCTAAATCCAAAGCCCACAATAGGCAATGGGTAGGTTCCCCCAAACAACCCTTAAAGTAAGGCTCTGAGGTGCTGCTTAGCTGTGGGTGAAATGCAGCACTACAACAAATGCCAATCAGAACACGTCAGACTTGTGTGCCTACAAGGGTTAGGCAGAAGCTGGGCAGCACACTGCAGCACTGGAAGCATTATGCAGATGCTACATGTTCCTCTGTGCTCTACAGAGCCCTCCTGTTGGATAAAAGCCTTGCAGAGAGTCAACATTTGCTGTTGAGAAGCAATGACGCAGAGTCCCTTACAGTGTGTCCTGGGGGGAAGCAGAGGCAAAGCAGGTTATCCACAAAACCTGAGTGAGATTACTCTAAATAATATGTTTTTATTTGGTCTTTATAGTGAGGTTAGTATTCTGGACTTTAGACAAAGGTCAATGATCTCTATGTAATAATTTAATTTTGCTGAGACACTTTGGGATAACCTGAACTGGCTCAGAAAGTATATGAGATCAGTCCACGTAACAGATAAATCGAGACTTTGTGGACTTAAACAAAAAAATGGACGGCAGTTTATTATTTGAAGCATGACGAGACTGAAGACTGGCTATGATATTCCTAAGTACCCTACACATACACAAACCCCTCCCCCCAAACCAACAGATAGATTCAGAGACAAATATTCCATAAGGGTGGATGGAGATGTTCGTATCCCAGTAGTAGCATTAAAATCACCTTCACACATTATGGTTGCTTGTTTGTTTGCTGGTGAGTTTTTTGGTTGGTAGTGCTTTGGAGGTTTAGAGGGTTTCTGTGTTTGGGCTTTTGGGCTGTTTTTTGTGTGTTTACCTTTGTTTTTTTTAATACAGGAGATAAATGTTACAAATCCACCTCTGCAAAGCATTAAAGCCTGTGCCTAATCTTTGTGAAAGAAAGGCAAGTTTAAACTCAAGTTTAAAGAGCTGGATGAATTATAGCCAAAGCATGTCAATTAATTCTGGTTGTTCCACTCAGTCTATTCTAGAACAGGTATTCTGTATTAACCAAGTTAATGAAGAGGTTTCTCAAGAGGGATTTCAACCTCTTTCCCTACAGTGTGCTGACATCTAGTGGCCTCAAGACTCCAGGGTCAAAATATGAACTAACTTTTCATCAAAACTATTCTTAGATGAAAACAACCTCTTCAATGTCAGAGAGTGGTTCATGTCCTCTATTTTATTTAATGTCTTCCCAGGTTTTGAAAAGACAAAAGCATCTTTTCCAAGCTGGGAAAAAAAGATTCAACTTCTTTAATTTACTGATTTAAAGCAGAAGTAATCATTAGTGATGAAAAGCCAAACTGTAAAAGGACGTTACTGATGGCTGTGTTCTTCTAGACTGTTCTGTGAAGGCAAAATCTGCATAAGCAATATAAATTTGATAATAATATATATATATATGTATCAGTAACTGCCAGTAAAGCAAAGTTTGGACCCTAATCCTGTCTCTGGCAAAGTCCCTGACAGCTTTTACGATATCCTCAGTTGATTGCAGCTATAAAATAGGAAACTAAATTCCGTTTTCATTTACGACCTCACTTATATTTCCGTGGTGATGTAATCACTTGTATGGACATGAAAACAAAACACAGCCTGGTTTTTCTGACATACTCACAGGATTTCATTCCAAGTGAGGAGATTAAATTTTTCAAGCCAACTGTTGGAATCTCAAACAGAAAATTCATCAGTTGTCACTTGCTAATACAGAATCACTGAGAAAAAGTTACATTTGAAGGGACGTCTGGCAGTCATTTAGTCCAAACTCTCCCAGCTTCAGAGTCAAGTCACACTACTCAGGTCATTGCCCAGGAAAGATTTTAGTATCTCCTGAGACGAAGATTCAATGATTGCTGTGGGCATACATCTTCTAAATGATACCACTTTGCACAATAAAAAAGATGCTACATTCCGTACTGAAGAATGGATCCACCTGAGCAGAGCACAGCGTGACCACTTTTCTGGATTGTGTTGTCACACTCAGTTCAAGCAGGTGATCTCTGTCTATGAAGCACCATTTAATTTGGAGTTTTATTGTTGCATTAGTTAGGAAAAGGTGAATGATCCCCATTTATGAGACACAGCTCTCAGAAGAAGGCAGATCACATTTGTAAACTTCACAGCCCTAAGAGTTTTGTGGAAGGTTGTGCCAATGCTCTTAACTAACATTACCAAGGTTTCTCTTACAATACTGAAAAACAATCCGGCGAAGAGAAATGGACAGATGGTTGGATAAGAGATCCTTATTGTTTTCCCTAAGGGCTTTTTGGTTGTCTTACCAAGGTTAAATTGAATCCACTTTATATTAGGAATCGGTTTACGTGTGTGTCTTTGAACACCCATTTGACTAAAATGCGAGTTCTCTTCTACATCTGTGAAGAAGACGACACACACTCCCACACCCCTACAAACCCCAACCTATATTTTAGCCAGTTAGTATCATCCATGACCAACTTAACTATGTTGTAATCCAGCTACAGAAAATAGGTATTTGGCAGACACCAAAAAACCTACAGTACCTTGAACCCAGGTTTATCTCCACCCAGCCCAGTTTCCAGGAGATGTGAAGCAGAAGTCCACCCACCAATGTTTGCCACCTGAAATAGAACAACACTAGGAAATAATATGTGAGGCCTAGGGAATACATGCAGATAACTTAGAAGAAGTAGCAAGTAATGCACACAGATTTATTTCACACTTTAAAATAAGTTATCAGCTTTCTTCTTCCTTAAGCTAGTGGTTTTCAGAGAGGTGTTTCATGCCTCCTGGGTGAAAATCCTTGAACATCTAGCACAGTTCAGAGATATTG
Source organism: Callaeas wilsoni (assembly GCA_013398955.1). Taxonomy (NCBI): domain Eukaryota; kingdom Metazoa; phylum Chordata; class Aves; order Passeriformes; family Callaeidae; genus Callaeas; species Callaeas wilsoni. Next base: position 24,306 of record VWPU01010970.1, read on the forward strand.
TATTACAATGTTAAATGACATTAACATTCATAACAGGTATAGAAGTGGGTTTATTTATTATTCCCACTCATTGCAATGCATTTAAGCAATTATTTAAAATCTTTCTCACACATACACAAATAAACAAATATTCACTCTATGCAGTACTAGTGCAGTTGGACACTGTCAGAGAAGAGTGAGCTCATTTTCCACATGGATACTGTAAATATTCAATGCTACTATCACAGCTCAGTTCACCTTTTTTTGGATGAAGGGCATATGAAAGCTTAAAAGCCAGGTTTCCCTGATGTTTGCTGCAGGTTTGACCATGCTCTATCCAAGCCAGTGATGAAATCCCATCAATTTTGTTGTGAAGAATTTCCTCTTGTCTCAGGTTTTAAGGACAGAAGCTGGTGACAGTTTCAGATGCTTAGGACTATGCAGTATAGTCTTAGATTATACAGGGAACAAAACCAAGGGCAATGAACAATAACAGCATGAACTGAGAATTACATTCTTTTCCTGTCTGCTCATCTGTCATCGGTCTAAATGAAAGTGCATCTGAGCCACCTAAAAAATTTCAAGGAAAGATCCCTTTTAAAAGCCAGAACTTACGGAAAAATATTAAGATGCTGAAATGCATTTCCAAATAATAGAGAAAGGAAATGACTGTGGTAACACAGATGCCATAAGGCAGCTGCTTGCCATTGAAATATGCTTTCCTGTTGATTTACCACGTCTGTTTTACACAAATTACTCAAACCCTCTCCCCATATGATAAAATCCTTGTGCAAGAGACCATCTCTGTGAGTATGCCAAAACTGAAGAAAGCATTCATGGCATATTTAATTTAACTGAATACACTCAAAGTAAGTGGAGATTCCCAAGGCAATTATTTCTAGAGTTGATTGCTGCCTTGGGACTGCAAGTCAGGCAAAAATGTAAGCCATGGTAAGCAGCAGAAAAGGAAGTAAATGTATCCAATTTTGGAAAGGTTTTAACATAATCTCAGAAATTAGGTAAACCTTGACTCAAAGAGGCCAGATTTTCACTAAATGTCTCATCAACAGCATTGATGGTACATATGGACACTTGTCAAAACATTAAACATTACAGTCATTAAGATATGACAGTGACTTGTGATGCAGACTTACAACCAAGGCTAAGGATGAAAAGAAGCAACATGATATTTGCAAATGCCTAAAGATGGGTTTAAGGTTGGTTTTCTCTAGCATAGCAAAAGACTAACTGCACATTATCCACGAGTGCCATTTCCAAAGAAGAGAGGTTGTACTGTAATTGCTACTTTTCTATGCTGAAGGGTAGCACTTTAAGGAAATGAGAAATTATGGACTCTTTACATCTCAATTACATCACCTCCACATGTTTAAAAATTAACCAAGACACACTAATGAATGTGTTATTAAGGCTTCATGAAGTATGTGCCCTAGACAGCAAAAGCCAGTAATGACAAGAGGTAGTAAAGTTAGCTTCAGCATGGAACAGCAAGACGTTAAAGTCATTTTTCAAACAACTGTATTCTTAAAACAATACTTACCCTTGAAAAAGAGTAGGGTAGGTAAATTGCAGGACAGACAGGACATACTGGAAAACAAATAGCAAATTAATGGACATCAAACAGCTACACCTTATAATATTAACAAACAATCACAAGCAACAAAATATACACAAAAATGTTTCATTTTTCTTTATTTTGGTAGAAAAGACAATAAGAAAATGTTTAGCAATTTCTCTTGCTGTCGTGTATTTCCTCACCCTTCCCTCATCAGGCTGCACTATGATCTCTGAAATGCTTGATATGCCTCAATCTTGACAAGCAGCATCTGGGCTAAGTTCCACTTGAGTTTATCAGAAGCACTGTTTACTCTCAGGAATTTAATGCTGTCCAGTGAGCTCCTGCTTTTTAACAAACAGCCTTGAAGACTTATTTTTCTTGCCTGCATAACAACTTAAGTGGAACCACATTTTTGTTGTTACTGACCCACACTACAGCCAGGATGGAAAAATACTTTGACTAAACCCAACTCTCTTGTGACCCTATAAACAGCAGTCCTGAGTGAGACCCTTTGAGCTCTCCTGGACCACAGCAGGATGCAACCAGCAACCTCCCTCTGAGTGGGATGCCTCTCAAGAGCCAGCAAACTCTCATGTTTGCTACACTAGGAAGATCAGTGAACAACGATGATGGATCCCGGGCTGATACATCCACTCCTTGAGACTCAACCCTTTGCCTCTGAAGAAGATGCAAAGGCACTCAATGTGAGTACTTCACTGAATTGGAGAGGAATTTTTCCTTGGTATACCTTGTACGTGTTCCTTTCGGTCTGAGTGTGTGTGAATGTGGATGTGCTGTAGCAAATTTGTTATGAATATTGCTCTCCTAGATTCTTAAGTGTATTAGGTTCGTAAGTAAGATAGGCCTGTAAGTGAGTCAGTGTTGTGCCTGTATTAAACTCTATATGAATCTTTTGTTAAATTGTTTAAATTAAGCTTTTGATTAAGAGCTGCTACATGTAAGTGCTATTAAAACCTTTAGGCTAAACCGTTGATCAAATCTGGGGCTAAGTTTGGCAAGTTGGTCCACTATGAATGCTGTGACAGTGTGAGTCTTATTCCCTTCTATCCTTACCCTTTCCTATTCTTACTTCCATGTAGATAATTTCAGGTTGATTGATTTTTAGATTGATTGATTTTAGTCTGATTTTTCTGTGTCTGCTTTAACCATCTAATAATGATGTCGTAGATGTAATGACATAGTAATATAATCATGATGCAATGATGTAATAATGTAGTACTGATGGTAGTAGAGCGAACCTTGCCAACAAACTTGTTGTGATTTCACTTTAATAATAAACTTGCTTTTGCCCATCCCTCTGCCAGTGATTCTCCGAGTCACCTAAAAAGCTCATTTGAGACACTTCCCATGCCAGAACTGCTGGATGCTGCCTCAGTCACTGTGGAAGGTAACAGACACTGAAGTACATGAGGCATGGAGTGGACACACTGAACAATGGAGAAGGCTGTCACCTGAATTGCACTTTCACTTTCTGAACACACTCCATGCATCACACTGAATGGAAAAGGATCAACAGGAACAAAAAGCCATAAGCACCAGTCAATTAAAATAATATTGTACCAAAGAGGCAATCTTTGGCAGAACCAAGAGCAATAATCTTGTGACTAAATATATCTCGTATACTTAACATTCTGCTCATACACTCTTGTGTAAAATATTAAGTAGCCCATAAAGCCCATCGGACATGTAATACATGGGGGTAAAAAGCAAAGCCTGTGTCATTGCTTTCGCCTGCATTGTCTGGGCCTGCACATATGGATGCTAGTGCCTCTTCACACTAAATATGTATATATGCAAATATGAGGCATAAATACATGTCTTCCAGGTCTAACAACCTTCCGTAATGAAGTATATAAATACCACTTCTGCAAAGGAGAAGAATGATTGAATGTTCCTCAAAGGAAATGAAAGGTACCTGCTGTTCCTTCTAGGAGCCAGCAGAAGCTGTCAAGGGCAAAAGGAGAAGCTGAAAGCTTTCAGCAGAGAGAAAACTGTGCTGAGCACCTTGCAAGGTCCAGATTTCAGGTTTGTGAGGTGTCACTAAGAAGCTGGCATCAATATACAGAGACACGGCAGGTTGACTCACAACAGGTCCTTTCAGACATACACCTGTCAGAACTGCCACGTGCATTTTGAATCAGGACGATCTACCTGCACACGTCTGTACCCCTGCCTGCATTTGCACACCACCTGCAACAACGGAAAGGTCTACATTCTGGTTATTTTTAACTTTATTACACTAAACCCTCCATTTAGGCTTGAAAACGGAGGTCCTGTGTCAATGTCCCTCTAACTTCCTTTCAAGCACAGTTAAGCCAAGTACCTTTCCCAATGCATGATGCAACCTGGCAGCTCTTTTAGCCCCTTTCTGTTTAACTAATCCCTGCTCCTAGCAGTCTGTCAAATCAGGTGCATTATCTCTCCCTACAAACTTTGCTTCATGTCTGGACTTCAGTGTGGGCATCCTTAATGGCAAATGTACCTTGGAACAGAAACCACCGGCCAATGCCCAGAAAAGATTTCATTTTCACCTCTGAAATGCCGTTTTTCTCTACTCCTCCCTCTGAAATTTCATAGCCTGATTGCTACATCAACATTTTTTTCTTTCAGAAATCTGCACCAGAAATACAGACAAGCTCTCTAACAGGATAGCACGGAGCAGTTACTCTATCTCCTCCTCCCAAAGTGAAAAATACTAATTTCAAACTATGCTTAAGTGATACAATTTTATTCACAATGTGGCCATCTTCAGCCTCCTTCTTGTGCTTAGACATTTCAGTAACATTAATAAGACATTGTTACACACTGGAAAACAAAATTCTCGTCCTTAATTTGTGGTTAATTAAGTTGTGAAACGAACAAAGTTGCCACGGAAGTTAATATTTGTTTCACTACTGAAATAATACTTGGAATATTTCACATTTTCCCCTTGGATAGTTGATATCATTGTTCCAGTTAACAGATCTTTTCAGAATGAGTGCAGTTGCCAGAGACCCAATAATGAAATATATACAGCATCAGCGGTACTTTCAGTGCAGCATAACTTCTGGGTCTATAACGCTTCATTCATTGGAATGACATGGTGTCAACTTCCTCGCTCTCCTAAACAAGACAATAGTGGAACTTATGTGTCGCGGGAAGGTAAAGATGTCACACACTGAGCAAAACGAAACCGGCACCCTATCCGCAGTTTCGGGAGCGCACTGGGATGGGCGGCGGGCTAGAGTGCCAGAGACTTTTTCACTCGTGGGGTAGTCCCGTCCGGGAAGGGCTGGTCCTCCGGCTCTCCCCGAGCAGGGCAGGGAAAGCAGAGGGCACCGTCCCTCCTCTTCCTCCTCTCTCTCCTCCTCCTGCTCCTGGATCCGTGCACTTACCTCGCCCCCCGCTCCCGCAGCTGCGGACCGGCTGCCCAGCGCCCCCGCGCCTCCCTGCGCCCCGCCCGGCCCGTCCGAGACCGGGGCGGCCCCGCGCCCGCGCTCACCTTGTTGGTGAAGCTGGAGGCCAGGTAGAAGAGGCAGAAGGCGAGGCCGCCCGCCGGCCTCTTCAAATACATCTGTCAGCGCGGGCGCGGAGCGCGGCCCGGCGGGCGGCGGCCATCGGCCGTGGCACGGACACGTCGCCTCGGCGGGCGCCGCCTCTGCGGGGCCGCTGCTG
>VWPU01010971.1:0-98759 GCA_013398955.1 Callaeas wilsoni
TATATACATATGTTTCTGCAGTTTTCTTTGATCCCTGGTCCCAATTTATATGCACGTTTGTTGACTTTTCACTCTACTTCAGCAGTAAATGAAATAACCTCTTGACAACTACAGATTATGGAGACATTTGTAAACTATTTTTGAAACATGCAGCATGACAAATGTCACGGGCATATTCACTCGTTCAAATACTTCAGAATGTGAATGGATATTGTGAGTGTCACAGAAACAGAATAATAAACAAGTGAATTATCTTAGCTCTTTTGTATATAAACAAAGTTGACCACTATACATTATTGAAAAATTTGAACTTGCAGTACTTATCTTGGTGGAAAAGGAGGCAAGAAATTCAAGTGCCTCATTGTGGACAACTGGTTAAAAAGCAAACCATTTACATTTTTTTTTTTTTTTCCTTTTAAACACATTCTTTCCCACTGTAACACTCCTCCCCGGACACTTTTATCTTTAAGGTGAAACAAATAAAATTACATTGCCATCCCAATCTTAATGTTTGGTCATTTCAAAAAAGTTAATAGGCACTTGCTGAACTCTTCTTGATGAACAGCCGTAACTAGAACAGAGGTTTGTAATGCCACTAAATCTTTCATCTGGGTTAAAAGTCTAGAGATGGAAATACAATACAACTACTTTTGAAAAGTCTGATTAGTTATAAGCACTGATAATTACATAAAATTAAATAATTTAACTTTTATCCAGAAAAAAATACCAAAGCATATTTTTCAATCTCTGAAACTTCTATGAAATACTACTTTCAAGGGCAAAGAGAAGCCCGGAGAGATTACATGGATTCTACAAGACTTTTATCCATTCAGAATAAAATGCAGCAACAACAGTTCTTCCAGGGCCAAATCCAGCCACACTGAGCTGGACAAGCAATGAAGCGCATTCCTAATATTAAAAGAATATTTAATGGGTTGAAATTTGACATGCAGTATGGCCCAAATTAATCCAGCCTGAATTCTGCTCTGTGCTGTTGTTTCCTATTAAGGAAGCAGTTCTAAAGACCTAGAGAGTCAGCCAAATAGGAGGTGGAGGGACTCTTAGCATGAGTTTGCATAAACATTTTACTCTATAGAGGTATTTTTACCACTTGCTTACTCAGACTCCCAGCTAGCCAACTAATACTGGGAAAGCATTATATGGATGATAAATACCCTGAGATTACTTTACAGATAGGCTGATGTACCTATGCACACACACTTATGTAACATCTAATGTTAAAACTGTGATACTGTGTTACGTCATCCACTGCGCTATTTTAAACTGAAGGGATAAGACTGGAGCACAGGAGCCAATGCACATAAGTTCCTTCTTTCCCATTTCAGCCAAGAGGAAGTCTCCAGAAATTTTCTACAAAGGGTTTATTACGTATCCAAAAATATTCCCTCTACTTTTCCCTTATTAAACAAAGCCGCTACCAGCCAACTGGAAATTATGATTTAACTTGCACAAAACAACAATTTTATTCATTTTAATCAGAACAACTTCCTATGAAATTTACACTTTGTAATTTAATAGAGATGCTGTGATGTCATGTATGCAGATGTCCTCTCTGCAGCAAGGGAAAATGCAACATTACTTTTAGCCAAAGCTGAGTTAATAACAAAAAGCAAATTCTACAGTGATAAGTAAAAGTCAGCTACAGCAGTTCCTCATACTTTTTTTTTTTACCTACTTTAAAAGAATTGAGTAAATGAAACAGCTAATGAGACTGCTTTATATATAGAACACATTTTAGTGAAATATAATGGATCTGGAAGTGCTATCATCAAAATATTTCCTACATCACTAATTAGGAGATAGAAACTTAATGTACTTTTCATCTGCTCATCGAAAATGAGCCTGACTTCACATTTGATATATGGAATAGCCACAAAATCTGCATGCGGATATAGACCAAGGTAAATTCACAGACCTTTCTTCCTAAACCAAATGCATCAACAGTACATTTGGATAATCCATCAGCAGAAGAAAAACATCATATGCATAAAAGTTATTTTGCTGTAATATTACTATTCTAGTATTAACACATTTATGAAATTGTTTTATTCTGCTAACACCTCAGCAAGAGCATAATCCAAACAGCTGTAGCTGATGAACCACTTTTTCTTGTATTAAGGATAACATAAAATGCTTTTGGCGTTTTAGTAAAATGCCAAGACACTGTGCAAAAAACCTGAACAACTCTGTATACTTGACTAACAAAGACTGTCTGCAATACTCTTTTACAGTTTTTCCTTGACTCTATTTGGTCCTTAAGTGCTTATTTCATTTGGAGTCTTCTTCTTTTATTGTGAAAGAGGAATTGCAGAAGACTCCATCCCCATCCCCCCTCCAAGTAACCTTCTGAAAATCAAATCTGACTGAAGTTCATAGGCAAGAATTATGCTATTGCCAAGGAAGTAATTTTTAACAAACTAAGTGACATTTGCAAGGACAAACAGTACTTTAATGAAAAATAATGGAATTCTACCTAATGAGGGGAAAAAAAAAGTTATGTTTTGTTGTTTTGTAGTTTGGTTTGTTTTTAAAATGTTACTCCTCTCCTCTAAGATATTAGGTACTTCGACTACTTGAGCAGTAAAAGAATGGAATAACCAGATGAAGAAAAACAGGTAATCTACTGTGTTAGTAACATTGGTAATTCAGTTGTTTTAATGGGGGGAAAAAAATGGAATGCTGCTTCCCATATTTTGAAGTAAATTATAATCACAGTAAGGAAACCATAGCATAGGAAAAATATGGAAATTATATTCAAATTCGTCCTTCAACACAAAAAGGCAGAGACAAAACACAACCTCTCCCCACCCCCAATATTCCACATTAAGCAATTCCAAGTGCTATGATTTCTAAATAATTTTCTCTTTGGTTTGTACTATACTATTGCAATTTTATATTTATTGTGCCATCTGTTGCAAGAAAGAACAGATATAGAACAGTGGCAAAATCATGTTAAAAAGACTGTCTTGGGATAACAAAGAGAAAAGTTAATGGACATGGATTTACAAATTATTAATGATTTTTCTTGTCATTTCTTGAAAAATGAAAGCTATGCACGCTGTCTCCTTCCCCAAACAGATTGCATTTTATTCCTCTGCAGTTTGTCCATCAGGCTTCACTCTGACAACATAATCCGAAACTAATCCAGAGCATTCAGTTTTCCTTGTTGGCTCTCATGCACACTGCTTAGACAAATCCCGCTACCTGTCAGCCCTCCTGTGTGTGCCAAACAGGCTGCCAGGTTAACCCCTGGGGAAGCCGAGAGACCTGCTGACTTAACCCCTGCTTCCCTTCAAATAATCCACTGTAAATACATAGGACGTTAACAGGCTAACTGTTCTAATCAGGGCTGGATCCCTTAAAATCTGTTTCATACACAGCCCTTAAGAACTAGGGATCTAAGCATCACTGCTGGAAGAGGAAAGGATTGCTTCCAATAATACGAGCACTAAATAAGCAGATGGATAGAACACACTGAAAGGTTTTAATCCCCTAAAGGAGTTTGAGAAAATATACACATCACTTCAATTGCCCACCTCATAGCTTATAAATTTTCCCTAACTGTCAGAACAAGATCAGAAATAATTTAGTACAATGAAAGCAAGTCTAATTTAGTTACAATTCAACTTCATGATAGTAAACTTTACACCCACTGCTTTTTTCCCTTTTCATAAATAACAGCTTCATAAAAACTAGCTTTTCTTTGTGGAGATCCACACTGAATGTAATATAAGTCACTAGCTAAAAGAGATTTTCATAAATAGCATACTTTACCAATAATGACATTTTAAATTACTTTACTTTCTAAAGACATAGCATTATTTCCCAGCAGCACTTAAAAAAAATCATTTCTAATGCTTTAAGCCTGAAATAGAGAAAAATCTGAGTTACAAATCTTTTCCAGATACTCACTCTGTACTCAAAAAACCCAAATAAACCAACGCCTTCTCCTCATTGGAATTCAAGGCACATCACTCTATCTGCTGCTGCAGCATCAACAATCCACAGCAGAAAATAACTTGCGTAAGCACGGCATACCGAGGAACACTTAAAAGCCACACTAAGCTCAGCCACACGAGAAATGTAATAAAACATCTCACAGCTCATTTAATGTTTGGAAGGCATGATGTCCAGGTTAATATCTGAAGTGGGGGAAGGTAGAGTAAGCCATGGGGAGGGCTCCTGAACTCTGCCACAAACAACTGGGAAGGTCCATTGTGCCTTCTGATAAGAACATTTATTTTACCTCAATTAAATTTCAGGCATTCTCTTGAGAGGAAGAAGGGAAAATTGTTCTTCCCTCCCACGCATTTACACACATTCACATTTATGCTTTACATATACATGCAAAGCACACATCTCGGTCTCAGGAGTCCTGGAAAATGTTTAAATGGTTTTATTCATTCTTAGAAGTGTTATGTTTGTGGCAGCTAATAAATAGATCTTATAAATGCTACAGATTCCAGAGATGTTTAAAATACTCTTGCTGCTTTTAAATGCAGAGATACGTTTAAAATCCCACTCTTTCTAGATGTGTTGTCACTCTAATGCTTTTCCTACTTTTTATTTACAGAAGTGTTAATTCTTAATAAGCTTTTATATTTTCCCTCATTGCAATTTTTAGATCCCCACAAGCCCATACCTAAGCAATACAGAAACAAATATTTGGCAAAAAATTTAGTTATTTCTAAAAGAAATTGTTCTGAAAAAATAACTAAAGCAAATGGTTTTTCATTATCTATGCTTTTCCCCTCCTAGCTCTCCTCAAAACAACAGTTATTTTGCTGACAGAAAAGTTCATTAAGGTCTCAGGCAGCAGTTTGTCTTTGGGGAGTTGACAACTTTTGTTAGGGAGAAGGCAGTAGTTAAAAACCTATATCTTATCTCTCAGTCAGATAATTTTCTCAAAATCAGAACTTTAAATTTTCTTCCCTATAAAAGCATTTTTCCATACAATTTATTCATTACTAGTCAAAATAAAGTTATAAAAATAAAATTGGGAATGGATTTTGGAAAATCAACCTAGATAAAACAATTGTTTTTTGTTTTGATGAAACCCTGACTCTGCAAGTACATAACGAAAGTCACGTTAACTTTTCTAGGACCAAGATTTTGCTCTTTGTCTAGAACACATGAATCCTTCTGGCAATTAATCGAAACACAACAGAGTTGTGCATATAACAGCATGTGCTTGTGCTTACTATTTTGTCTACACAAATTACAGGTAAAATACTGATGCAAAATAAATTTGACACAGTTCCATAAAAAATTTCAGTGTTCTATCCACAGGATCTCCTGTAAGATATTGTTTCCCCCTAAAAATAATTTTAATTAATTGACATTTTGCAAATGTTCTTAGGCTCCGCTAAATGCCCATAGCATAAGAATTTTTAGCAGCAGTTGGAAAGTTTTTTAGTCAAAATACAGCTCCACAGAACTTACAGAGCTGCCGTTCAAGAATTTTATTCATGATTGCCAAATAGCATTCAGTCTTCAGAGACACTGAGCAAATGTGTTTAAAAAGAACCATACCTCAGCCACCTAGAAAATGCCTGCTTTTAAGCTGAAACACCTCTTTGCTTTTGTACTTACTGTTTTCAATAAGGTTCATAATAGCAAGCAATGTTTGAAAAAGGTCTGTTAGAAAGCTACTAAGTTTATACTTCGGAGAAGTTCATTAGGCACAACTTAAAGGTCTGCCATCGCACTCAGAAATGGAGTTTTAGTGTGTTTGATGATCCAAATATACACGGTTCAGTGGTCAACATTACAACTGTTTAAAATGCAGTGACTAATCTGTAACTTATCAATATATCACAAACCAACGTTGACAATGCCAGGTTCTTTGTTGATAATTTTTCCTTATATAACACCAGCTGGAAAATGTTTCCTATTATTGATCATGCCACTTATCAGCTATACACAACATATTTCTTTGTACTTGGTACAAAATCTAAACAGTGTGGACTTGGTTCATTAACCTTTTGATATTGGGCAAAAGGGGGAGTAAGACACGGAGAGGAGAAGCACTAAAAGTAATTTCATTGTTATTTGGATTTTCATTTTGGTCAAGACATCTGAAGGGGAAAAGGGCACAAACTTTATAGGATTGAAATAGCACTTAGAGCCTGGTCTGAAATCTATAGAAGTAAGAGGAAGACCTTCTGCTGATTTAATTTTCACTGGTTCAAGTACTGAGCAAAAGGTAAGTCTCAAAAGCTTAAAAATAAACAATATCCCTATGTTAGAGTGGTTTCCCCAAAGACAGATTGGATGGAGAGCTCCACAAGGAGTTGGCAACAAAATCTGTAGAAAGCAGACAGAACGTGTCTTGTAGTGTGAAAGTTAAAACAGAAATTCTGCACCAAATCTCACTACTGGTAGTCAGAAACTAGTAATACTTTAGAAGTGAACTAAGTAATTACTGAACTAAGTAATACTTTAGAATATGTAAAAAGACCTACAAAAAATTCAGTCCTCAGTATATATTCAGATATAGTTCCCAGTACATTTTTAATATAATTTATCAAGTGCAGAGTCAGACTGAAATTTAGATTTAAGTGTACTTCTCAGGCAAATCTGGTAGGACTCTGCATATAAATACGTATACATCAGCAAGTAAACTGGTAAGAAAAGGAAGCTAAGGCTGCAGAATCAAGCATAATATTAACAATTTTCAGTTCGAGCTTTTTAACCTAGGAGGCAGCTCATAATGATCTGATCCTCTACAATCTTTTTGCCATTCCTCATCTCCTGCTTAGCCACACCCCACTCCCAATAACTTAAGCTCTTCATCCCAGTATGAACCACTGCTCAGACATGCCTCTTTTTCCTGAAATTTCTAATGTTTTTGCAAGGGGAAAAAACCAGTGATTTGCATTAAACATTTTTGTGTGTAGAAAATCTGTATGGCAGAAAAGCCATCATTTCAATAAAAAGGAAAATTAACTCAACTGACTGGTAAAGTTTAATCTAAAGCCTGAAGTATTTCTACTACCAGTGCCATCACAGTATGTAGAGAGTTGTAATTCAGCTGCCTCTTGTCCCTACATCCTCTTTATGTGGAGTCGAACATCTACATCAGTCAATAATGCTCATGATGCAGCCTTTCAAAATAAGAAAGGAAAAGTGCCATACAAGAGGAAAAGTGCCTCCTAAAAGCTCCTCACGTGGTAGTGCTCCAGCAGGGGTGTTGAGTCCTGCTGGATAATCAGTGCACTGAACTGGTTTGGATATTCCAGGGCCCCAGGACAAGAACGCCGCGCCCAGCGGAGGCACTGGCCCACCCTAGCGCAGCCCTTGTGCCTCCTCTCCACGGGATCCTCACGACCCACTGGAAGCCCAAGAGAGGGGGTCTGCCTGCACCCGTCCTCACACAGGCTGTGAAGCACTCCTGCTTTGTCTGGCTCTCCTCCTTTCCCACCTGTCACTATCTGCTGGGGTAATAAAGGGAGCAATAGTTTTCATGGGTTAGATGAAACACTGCCTTCTCCAGGTCTTGTAACTAAAATGTAGACTTTTAAATCATTTTTTCTCCCTGACAGCTTTGTCAGCCTAAGTTAAATACAAAGCCAGGACAATCACAGCCTATAACTAGGAATAACTCTAGAATTAAGGACCATAACAGCAGTCATTTTGGCTTGTCAGAATAAGTCTGATATTTAGGTCTCTGTATACTAATTATCCAGTCCTTATTCCAGCAAACTCCCAATGCTTTCACCTCTGTCTCATCAGAGATATTGTAGGAATAGTTACAGGTTTCTCAGTTACTATGGCAAGGTAGATGGACTAGTTACTGTGGGGAAGACACAGAAACACTTTCCTTGTTGCCTTTTATTACTTTATACCTGCATAGCACGTAAGAATCATCAGAGCCTGCTCCCTCTGGTACATTGCAGTGTAATCCAGTACATGAGTAAAAAATGTGGGAAACTACCCCAAAACCAAATCATCTTCCAGACCACCAACAGCTGACCTCACTGTTACTTACCCCTTCTCCATTACAAACTTTTTGATTGCTACCTCCTTTTTTTTTTTGACTGTGCTACAAGGTATAATCACACATGTTTTAAGATCAGGCTTAATGGCAGGTAAATAAATTTACTGCATCAAGTATTTATTGTTTTCTTCTCTAATCTAACTACTAATCCAACATTTTCCATTAATATGATTTACATAAATAATATATTCAGAGCAAGTTAGCATCCTAGTCAGAGGTTACTTACAATTTAAGGAAATGCTAATACTTTTATTAACTCCCCCAACACATATACTAACCATGGTCTTTAAACTTATTTTGATCAAGTTTTCAATGACTGCAGTGAAAAGATTACATCAAATGATACTTCATGAGCACCACAAAGATGGCACTTAATAAACAAATGAGGGTTATTATTATAATTACTTTAATTAGTTTATGTTTTATGTATACCAAAACCCTTTTTTCATTTGTTCTATTGTGCTACTTTGAAATTATATCATAGATCTATACATGTTCTTGGAAATATGACTCTCCACATTTTTCAAGCTGCTTAATTCTAATTACTTAGAAACGAATAACAAATACTTTCCTGGTGTCCTGTTTTTTTCTGGAACAGAGTTAATTTTATTCCTAGTAGCTGGTGGCAGTACTGGGTTAGGGGGTGAGAACAATGTTGATAACATGCTGGTATTTTAGCTGTTGCTCAGGATGGCTTACTCTAAGTCAAGGACATTTTAGTTTCCCATACTCTGCCAGTGAGAAGGTGCACAAAAAGCTGGGAGTGAGTATGGCCAGGACAGCTGACCTGAAGGGATATTCCACACCATTTCACCTCATTCTCAGTCTATCAACTGGAGAGATGCTGACCCAGAGGGGCCGATCACTTCTCAGGGACAAGGCTGGGCATTGCTCAGTGGGTGGTGAGCAACTGTATTGAGCATCACTTGTGTTTCTTTGGCTCCTCTCCTCTCTTTTTTATCAGGATTATTATTACAATATTTTACTTTTTTCTAATAATAAAACTCTTCTTACTTCAACCCATGAGTTTTACCTATTTTTTCCAAGTCTCCTCCCTGTGCCACGGAGGAGGAAGGGGAGTGAGTGAGCAGCTGTGTAGGGCTTAGTTGCTGTTTGGGGTTCAACCATGACACCTAGTACTGAAATATACTACATATATTTAATTATATTGCTTTGAAAATGTAGCTAATATTTAAAACAAAGAAAAACTTCAGTGCATTTCTACCCACAAAGGATGAACAGTCTATCTACCATGCTATTATGCAGTGCACTGAAAAATCATGGCTGGGCTACTTCCCATGCTTAGTTCAACCCCCCTCCTGAAAATATGGGTTTAGCTTTGTTTCCTGCTGTTTCCTACAGTTTAATCTAGATTTTAAAACAAAGGAAGAAGCAGGAAACAAAATTAAATCTTAATGTAACATTCAAGACAGTAACATGCCTAAGGAAATAAGCTGGTCTTTCTTTTGTCTACTTGCTTTTTTCTTCCGTCTACTTGCCCTTTTCTTCCATGGGCCCTTTTTCTCTTCATCTTGCAAGGAAAATAATAAACATTAAAAAGAAATTAAGATAGATAAATATGGATATATAGATATATATGTAGTGCTAAAAGACAGTAATGAATACCATTATTCCTGAAAGTCAAAGGAACTCAAAGGAAGCTGGATTATAAGAAAAGTAACAGTGACTTTAAAGCTCTAAAACTGGCCTAAGTAGCTGCTGCAAGTGGTCTCTGTTGCGCCTTTCAATTCTGAAATGTCCTTTCCGCTCTTCCTGGCAATCTCACCATTGATGACACGAAGCTTCTCTTGTCACAACTTGTTCCATTTCAAATTGGAAAGCAATTCCACTCTACAATGACACGTGGACAATGTTTGGCAACCCATCTTTCTGCTCAAAGCAATATCCATTCTCATGCCCTTCACCCTCTTGCCTCAGTTTGCCCTGGCCATTCATGGAGGCTGCCTGGCAGCTGTAGAAACTGGAGTGTCAAATTCTGTAATGAAGCATTCCAGGACTGGAAAATTGGTGTTAATGTTGACCTGTGGATTTGGCTAATTAAAGCAATATATATTAGATATTAATATCACTGGCAGTTCTTAGTTGGCTCTTTGGACACTAATTAGATATTTAGAATTCCACCATATGCAATCAGTGGAAAACATTTGTAGCTCATCTGCAAAGCTTCATGAAAGAAATGAGAAATGCTATCAACATTTTCAGCTACAGTTTTTTCCTGTATTATTCAAATGGAAAAACTGTATGTTCCATGGTTCACAATAGGCTTACACTAGCATAACTCATAAAAGCTAAAACTGCCCTTTTCTATTTGAAAAAGCCAATAAAAAAAAATTACTATGAACTAATACTGCCATTGCACTTTTCCTTGAACTCCTTTGGGTGCTTAATGCTGCAGGTGAGTTTCCATTTTATGTTCTCCAGTCTCTAGGTAATAGTTAGCTTAAAAATGTTTTAGACTGAAGGCAGAGACACATGCAAATATTTATCTCCATTCTGAAAAGGTGGCTTCTCTTACACTAGTCAAGTATGTTGGACTGGGGTTTTGGGTTTATTGGGGTTTTTTTGTGTTTTTTGCGGTGTGGGTTTTTTTTTCCTTTGGAGCAAAAAGTAAATTGTTCAGAGTAATTGTTCAGAATACAAGTATTTTTATAGGGAGATAACTGATGTAAGGGTATGAGGGAAAAAGGGAAGGAAAGGGAACCACTACTTTTAATGTGCAAAATCTCTCACTCACACCAGTGAAAACTAATTACAAAGTGTTTTAAGGGTATAAGAAGCCATGGAATCTGCCATAACAAGTGGAAATGGAATAGAGTAAATCACTGCATCTTTTTACGTTTTTTCTAAGACTGTAACTTCAGCTGAGTTCTCAGACTAGCAGTGCAAAGAGAAAACAGTGTGATTACTAGGACACACTCCTATAGGTTGTATATAAAACTCAATCCAGAAGGCCAAATTCAAATTTTACCAACTACAAAGCTGGGTTATTTATTTCATGGGCTGCTACAAAATCTGTTTGGCATTCATGCTCTGTGTAAATGTCAAGGTAGTTATCAAGCACAGTCTCCATTTTCACAGAAGCAATGTTTCCATATTCTTTTGGCAAGCATTGTGCAGGCAAAGTGTCACTGCAGCAGGTCTGAACTAGATGTGTTGTACTGTATTTGTGTATATCAGAAGTGAAACTTAATTTGTCTTTACATCAAGGGCCAAATGTTTTAAAGCTTTTGAATTAAAACTGCATAGTGCCTGCCATGCACAACTCAAAGTGGCAACCACTTCACTGCTTGCTGTATGCTCTGACTAGTGTTCATGTGGATTACATTTTAATATTAGGCTGGAAGCTTAATTATAAAGGATTATTAGCAGATCATGGGAGTATTGCAGTGAGATAGGGTCATGCAGAGTAGAATATTAAGAGCTGTCTAATCTTTGACCACTTTTTCCGTATCATTTTGGAATCATCATGCAAATAGAGCTACTCACAAAACTGTTCAAGGCATTTTCTTCTTCTGCCTTCCTCTCAGAGGTCTATTGCTGGATCTCCTGAAGCAATCTGATTGTTTTGCTGCTAGGCTTTTTGGGACAGGGACCGTGTGTTTCCTTTATGCTTCTGCATCCTGCTAAACATACCTCTGGAGTCAGACAGATAATAACATGCTTTGTATGTGGAAGTCCTGTGGCAGTAAAGGCACTCTGGAGGACAGGAGATAACATGTGTGAGGGACATTGGAGTCAAGATAAAATACGTGTGCATAGAAAGTCAATCTGAAAATATGTCATAATAAAATTGCAGTAGAGTATAGGTCTAGCAAAGGCAGTTAAGCTTTATTTGATAGGAGTGAGAAGAATACAAGCAACACTATTTTTCTGTAGAGGGATGCAGTGGGGTTGGTTTTAAAATAGCACTTATGTTGGCTTTTGTCACATTAACTGTGGGAACTCTGGTGGAAATACATTTAGGTACTTGAAGACCATAAGTTCAGAGATAAGCTTGGCCGATACCGTGAACAGCTTGCCTGAGAGGTAAATTGCATGCAGAAACTAAACATGACAGCCAAAGATAAAACACTTATTATGATTAATACCAGAAGATGTAACAGGCTTTACTTACTGCAGCCCCAGGAAACCTCACTTTTACGAGATAATGTTTACAACTCCAATTGCACTCACAGTGCAACCACATGCTTTTTTAGTACATGGTCTCTTATCTGTGAAACTTCTCACCCATGTGAATTTTAACTTCTGCATTATTCATGTGAATGTTTTAGGAGATTTACAAGTCTGTAAGATTTTGTACACCTACTAAAAACCTAAAACAGTCTGACAACAAGACATATTTTTAAGAATGCTGTAGATGAGGAATGTGACAGTGTTCTTGTGAGCGGTTTATACTATGGAGATTGCTAAATGAACATTAGATTATGTAGAAGGCTGCAAGTAAGGTTCACTCCCATATGTATATTGTCCTGTAAATATCTGCACAAATGACCACACTGCATTCATCTCATATATGACAAACAATAAAGTACCATTTCATTTAAATGAAGCAAAGAAAAATAGAAAATATCAGAATAAAATATTTTCAGTGTTATTTTAGCACCTCTTTTAGTTCCCTTTAAGCCATTCTAATTTAGACTTTTAGTTCCATTTCTGAAATTTATTTTGCTTCAGTAAACAAGAGCAAATCCTGGGGTGGAAAGATATTAATGCCACTTCTTTCAGCTCAGCAGAAAAGTCAAATTATTCTTCTACTTTAAATTTTGTTCCATAACCTGATAATAATCAGTACCTTTACTACAGGACTATGATTCCAATATAAACCAGTAGAACACCACAAGGAAGATTTTCTTAAAAAATGGTTTTAAATGTGGCAGATGCAAAGAGAATTTTTATATTTGTTTTTCTTTTTATATGGAATGGGTAAAAGACAATGCATAAAACTTTGGAAAAGAATATAAAAGCAACAGACAACTCATATGGAGCATTAGTAGAGGAAAGCACTTTCTATAATATTTGAAATATTTTTACTTACTTGGCCTATTCTAAAATACAAATTCATAGTAGCTGTTAGAAAAAAAAAAAATTTCATTTCCTGATTGCTACAGAATGGACCAGAATGGTATTCTGATTATGATAAAATTATTTAAATAAAGTTCTGAGAGGACTATTTAACTTGTTAATAGTGTTTTTACAAAATAGTTTACCTATCAAATCATAGAGTACCTAAACATAAGCCAAGGAGATCATCTCACCCTTTTCTTACACATACACAAACAGAGGATATATAGTTGAAGGAGGAAGCAGCAGCAGCATGCCCTCCTAAAAATGCTCCCAGAGCCAGGAATCTGCCCTCACTCAGCCAGGAAGACAGACTGACGGTGGTGACGAGACATCAGCAACTCGAGGGAAGCAGCTACAGCCCTTTCTGTGTGGCAAATGGAAGCAGAAAGCGGATTGATAAGAATGATGCTGTCACCCTGGGACTGCTCTCAATCAACATAAGCAGTGCTTGAAAAACCACGAGCAGCTGGAGGACTGGAGGCTGGAGACGTCACCCCTCCACGCCTTCATCCCTCCAGCCCCCTGTGACCCCACACTGTCTGCAGGGCATCCTGCAAGTGGAGCTTGCCTGCGACCTGGGTCAGACAGGACTGATGTCCCCATGTCACTCCCAGGCCCTTGAGAGTGTGCAGGGG
The DNA here is from genome assembly GCA_013398955.1 of Callaeas wilsoni. Classification (NCBI taxonomy): domain Eukaryota; kingdom Metazoa; phylum Chordata; class Aves; order Passeriformes; family Callaeidae; genus Callaeas; species Callaeas wilsoni. The sequence goes on from VWPU01010971.1 coordinate 13,741, forward strand.
GGCTGTTTTAGCATATTTTAGTCTAGCAAAGCTGCATGTGAACTGATGCCTTTCCTACCAGTCTCCAACGGCCTGTGTGACACACGGAAGAAAGTCTAATAACAGCTGAATTTTTTGCTTCTCTGCCTAAAAGAGGCAATAAAAAGGAAATTTATCTTAGCTTGACTTAGAAGAATTTTTTAATTTATTGAGGAAAAAGCAGTAAAATTTATTTGATTCACCAATGACAGGAGAACTATTTCTCCTTGTTTTCTTCTGTTTGGCACTGTCAGTGTCGAGCTCTTTTTCAGAAAGCTAAAGCACCCTAAACAGTGGTATAATTCTGAAACCACAAGCATAGTCACACACCTCCTTACTAGTCTTCCCCCAAATGAATAGTTCAGAACTTCCCAACAAATGCAACTTGATTTTATTGTGGTTTTCATTCCACAGATTCATCTCCTGTGTGATCCCAAAATGTTCTCACTCTTATTTTTGTTTTCTTGTCAGTGAAGTCCTGCATGAAACAAAAACTGACTCAGTTCCAATATTGTCCTCTTATGACACTGTGTCTGTACGAGCAATGGAGAAAAATCTCACGAGATAAACTCCAACATTGTAATAGAATCAACAATACACTATCTCCAGAGAATATATCACTTGTAGAATAGGATTTTATTTATCAGCTTAGAGAATTGATTAAATTTTAAAATCAAATTATTCCATGTGGGTTAAATAATTTTGAACTTTGTAACAGCCATATTATTGCCGTTGCTATATCACTGCTTTATGCATATACAGTTCTCAAATTTTTATTTGCAAAAAAAAAAAGCAGCAATAAATAACTAACTCCAAAGCAATGAGTTAAGAACTCCATTTTTTTTTTTTTTGCTTGATGCCTTTCCAAATTTTTAACATCTTTTAACCAGTTCTAGTTATTTGTGAATATAGCTAATAAACACCCCTGTACTCCATATGTTTATCCACTAGCTTCAAAAACATTTTAAGGGGGGAGGATTCCTTAGCATGATGCTAAACTTGTGGTCAAACTGGGCCGTAGGATCCACTAGTTAGAGAGTCAGCAGCATGACAGCTAAGGCATTAAACCGGTATTCGAGAACTCAACCTCAAACCCCAGCTCTTTACATCTAACCTAGCGACCTGAGCCCCGTTCCTTGCTTTCTCTTGAATGTTGTCCCTTGCAATGGGCAAAATTTCTTGGAATTCAGTCAGAATGTGTCAGGTTCTTCATAAAATAAAATTATATAAAGTTTATGCAACACATTTCTCCCCAAACAGAAACAACATAGTATATAATTTTTTGGCAATAACTAAACTCCAAGATTTTTTTCTTGATTAAATTAGGCATTAAATCAATGCAGCAGATTTATTTTCCTGTTTGTATTTTTTATGAATTAAATCTGCACCATCTGCCTCTGTTTATCTGTTTCTCAATCCTTTCATCTAGGATTGTATGTTTATATTTTAAATGCATATTAGCTTTCATGACGGATTTTGTAACTGCAGAGTGGTAGCTGCAAAAGCATATGTCCTGAAAGGATAACTGAAAGCTACAAAATAGCAGCAGAGAATGCACTAAAGCACAGAAAAATAAGGGACAAAATCATCTAACAGAACAGGCAATCAAAATAACACTTCCTTAACGAGAAGTCATTTAAACACAGCAGCATAACACGGCGAGACCTCTCCTACATGAGCAAGGATGTGGGATTAGTTTCTATATACTCACGTTAATAATTCAGAATACAAACAGAAGAATTTCACATCTGTCAATCTAACACATAAAGCACTCTTTTTATTAAAATAGTCAGCTTTCTCCCCAAATGGATATTAAATGGTTCCGTGTCCTGTAGTAGTATGCAAGTTACAAAAAGTGCATGTGTGCATAATATTTACTCATGGACTTGAGCTCTCATCATCTGATATCAATTTAGTCTTTATTTCTAGAATTTTTCTCTCTTAGAACAAAAACCTCTAAAAATTTCCTCCTGAAACTGCTTATTGCATCTCTAAGTACATGGATCGTTATACAGAGTCCTTAAGATGAGACTAATTTATCACATTGAATTTCAGGTGGTACCATTCTCCCCAAACAACTGAATTGAGCACTGTTTGCCACAATTAACGGAGACAGCCTCGTAATGTTCTTCCAGCATGAAAAATATAAGTGTAATAAATTTTAATGCTGAATGGCTGAATAATAAAACTTTCTGTTCTGATTTATGTCATGGACAGTCATAAATTATGATTTCTTACACAGTTTTGAACTACAATGAGTGATAGAGTTCAGCAGAAATTATCTATTGCAAACACATTTCTTGAGAATTTTTTGGTTGTTCTGGTAACAAATTTTTAATGAAAGTAGACATAAGAGACTCATGGTAAGAATTTAAATAATTGTGATTTGATGCAAGACAATAAAGAAACAGTCTTATTATTTTTTTTATATAGAGGATACAAGCGATTTCTGTAGGTATAGGCCATTGATTTAAAGGTAAGAGATAAAGAAAAAGCTGAGAGGAATAGGGGAATAATTTTTCAACCAGTAATGATTGACAGAAGGTATACAAAACTCCATATCTTTTCCTCTTTTAATACAACTCAATGAAATTAGCCTTTTATTCAATTTAATTTGGAGGAGATGAAGGCCTTTGGTTTTTTGTTTTTTTTAATATCTGGAAAGGTAAGAATGGTAAGCACATAGTAACACTATAATTAACTGTAACATTAACTCTCAGTCTGACCCTTTCTCCAGGAGTCCTCTCCAGGCCAGTTACAACTACAAATACCAAGCTACAGGTGACACTTAATAATAGAAAGAGCCACTCAGAATGAGCTTCTAGAGAGGCATCATCTGTTTTTCTGTAAAACCGTTTTGGAGGAAAATTCCACTGCGCAAAGGCCATCCAGTGGGCAATGATCTGACTGAGCAGTTCTCACATCACTGCACATTAGCAGTAGAAAATATGACCTTGGTATGTAACAAAGCCAAGTATCCACAGTGATTTGGAGAAAGAGGAAGGTTTAAGGACTGTACTCTGGCTCCTTATCAAGTTTAAATCTTTACCAGACAAGATTCCAGTGGAAATCCAAATCCACAGGTTCTGAAGGATCACCATTTCTCCTAAATTACCCTCAGACAGCTTAAGACAGGTCTAATTTCACTAAGCAAGTGCAAGCCATCCTTTCAGCGTGCTGCTTCCATGTGTCCTGAGCTGTGATGTACACACCACAGCCACTCTCACACCCCTCATGAAAGCGTCCCACAGGTGCAGCTATGGCCCTGCTGTTCAGCAAGGCAGCCAACAAAATTCCTTCCTCCCCTTGACACATGGGAGGTTTGGATGCCTACTTTTCATTTGCTCAATTCAGCTGTCCATTCTGAACTGTCTTATTCTAAGTATAAAGAAAAGCCAAACCTTCATACTCCCAACTCTCCGTCACTGGCCTACAAATAATCTTAAGCTCAGTTTATGTCTTCCTGGGTAAATATATATGCAGGTTTTGTTTCTGTCTACCAGATGTATTCTCTCTTAAATGTGGAATCATTCTAATTTAGGGTCTAATCCCATAAAAACTTGCCACCCTGCCCTTTTAGGCCTTACAAAATTTTTTATTTATTTTCATCATAAGAACCATAAACGTGTCAGAAGTTTTTTGAAAGAATGCTCTGGCTCAGTAGCCAGAAGTTATTTATCAAACCTGAAAATGATAGTTCTGAAATTGTATTTTTTTAACCTACTTGCTAAATCTGACAAAATATAGATTTCTTATTTTAAAAGTTAAGATTCAGTTCCTTCTTCTTCAATGTACTTAAGAAGTTCCACTGATTCTGGTGGAAGATCTGTGGAAGAATATGTATGGGACAGTAATTTTAGATTGCACAATACACTATTCTTCTGCTAAAATCTATTATTCATTGACTTTGGATGCCTACTAAAAATCTCCATTTTTATCATAGGCAGGAATAAACAGATACAAAACATATACTTCAAAACTCTCCAGATTTAGGCCAGAAAAAACCGAATCTAATTTTGAATCAGATATTTGTGACTTGAGCAGGAATTAGTAGTAAAAAGAAAACAAATATATTAATTAATTGGTCCTATATGTGGGATGAATATTTTTATTCAGTATTTCACTTTCAGCTTAAGTGCATAAACCAGAAAAACAAATATGAGAATACTAATAAGCATATAATTTTGATTTACAGATGTCCAGGCTTCAGTTGGTGACAGAGGAACTCCAGGGAACCTAGACAGAATGTGGTTTTACTTCCCCTCCTAGAAATGAAACCTCCTCATACAGTTTTGACCTGAGCTGAAGATTTTGTTCAGCATGGGGAGAATAAGACCTTCACTGACTTATGTGACAAATTAGGAAGCCAAAGCAATCTTACTGTCCACAACACTCAAGCATAAATTAGACCTTACACGTACACTTGGGTGAAGACCTGAGGGTGTTGTGTGACAAGAAGCTCAGCCTGCCCTGGCAATGTGCACCCGTGGTCCCGAACACCAACCGTGCCCTGCGCTGCATCCAGACCAGCGTGGGCAGCAGGGCAAGGGCTCCTCCTCTATCAGCTCTCATGAGACCCCACCTGGGATGCTGTGTCCAGCTCATCTTTAAGGACCCTTCCAACCCAAGCCATTCTACAGTTCTATGATACACCCCCAAATTAGCATATGAACACACGGGCACGCAAATCGTTGAACACAGTAGGTGGAGACTGGGTTCACTGCAGATCAGCTTTCTGTACAAAGGCAGGACCCAGCACCTCCAGGACTCCGGAGAACAATCCTGCTTGGCAACCTACGGGTTTAAGAACTGGAATTCAGAACTCCCCCACAAGTGCACGGGGATGCACAGTAGCTGCAGCATGTCTGACACGGCACTTGTGTGCTGAAAATCGATCGTGGAGTACTGCAGGGCCTCATGGTAGGTCACTATGGCCTCTTGTCTCAAAGGAGAACTGCTTCCAAGACAAGTAGGTATTTCTAAATTATTTCTAGGATTATTAAGGCATGCTCTCCATACCAGATGTGAGCTCTACAGTGGCAGCTGAACTCTGCAAGTCTACTGGAGTGCATTAGAAGAGTGGGAAGCTCTATGACCACAGGAGGAATGTGGGGCTTGCCCATTCCTGCTCAATTTCAAACAGCACTTCTGTGAGTGTTTAGGAGACAGAGACATTTAGCTGTACATTTCTCTCTCTCCTCCCTTCACCCTCCCCCTTGTCTTTATTATAGTAAAATGTTTCATGCATTCACCAGAGTATTTCCTTTAACAAAATTCTTCCTTCTGCCTCAGAACCATGCACAACCTGGCACTTGGGGAAAATTTTCGGCTACTTTGCCATATGCATCATGTCTAAAAATAAATCTATGAGCTTTCTCACTACAAAGATAAAAAGGTCATCCTTCCTCTGCACAGGCTTTTGTTCACATTTGAAAAAGAGCTGCTGTGAAATACTTCTTTGTTAAGTCTGTTGTGAAACATCCATAAATAAAAGATCAACTGATTCAGACCTGCCAATTTAAGTTATCTTACTGGCAACAAATTTTCTTATAATGCAATTGAGATCTGAGCTAAATAAGTGATATTACTTTTAATGAAGTGATGGACAACCTCTCTTTCTCGCTCACTCCCAAGTGTTTATTACAACCAATTTCTTTACGTGAATGAATTTATTTCTGGGTGTAGGTCTTCTCACCTCACAATTTACATATCTATTAAAATGCCACGTATGGGAGTAGTAACAGTATCTTTGTGTGGACTTCTCATTTTTGCTGATTTTACTCTGAGTCTGGCTAGCTTCACAAAGTATCCAGATAAGGCAAATTGCTCATGTCATGTGAACTACCTCACAGAAACAAGTTCTGCCAATGGCTTTAGTGTATTTGTGCCAGTAAACTGTATACTAATTAGAGATTATTACTTAAATTGGAATACACTATAAAAAAATCCAGTCAATAAAGAATACAAGCAAATTATCAAGTTTCAGTTTGGGCTGAAAAAAATTGGTGAATTCTATTTGTGCTGGTGGTAGCTGATATATCAAATTTAGAGAAGTAGCCTGACTTTTTTCTAAACAAACTAATGAAGTTAGCATGTAACGAAGATCAAGATTTTTTCTGTATGTTAAACAAGCACTGCAGTATGGCGTACTCTAAAAATTATTTAGGAAGATTACTCCTTTTAATTCCTTTCAAAATCAAGCATTTCTAAATAAAAGCTACGTGGGCTCTTGAATGAATTATGTCCTTTGTCAAACATTTCACTGCCAGGTCACAGCCCCCCCATGAATCAAACAGCTTTGGTGAAATCTGTAAATGAGTATTTCACTCTCATCAGAGAAAGAGACTACTACAGGATGGAGGTTTACTATTAAAATATGGCTTTTAGGCAACAAGACACAACCAGTCTAAATGACCTGTGCTTTGAAGGTGGAAACTCTGAATGACAACAGTAATGACAAGGAGAATCATGAAAAGACTAAAAACCAGTCGAATGAAATCCTTCCAAGAGTCTGATTCTATACTGGTTCGCATCATCTCCTAGTCACAGGCATTCTTACAAAGCCAGTATGAAAGGCTTTTACACTGATTTTGCACTAATCTCTCATACTAAAGGACGGACAAGCAGCTCAGATTTATATTTACATTTGTTTTGAGCTTTTCCATATATGAATGGAAATATATTGTTTCCATCTATGAACGAAATATACTGTTATCTAGATACATGGTTTTCATATATAAGAATGCTATCTATAGACACACAAGATTTAAATATATATGTTTTAAATATATATTTAGCAACACACACATATTTGCCTTCTTTATTGCTGAAAACTGAAGCTCTAAGAAATCTTTTTCATACAAATAAATGAAGAGCAACTCGAGTAACTAGCTTTAGTCTGTATTTACTGGATAATTTCTGAATGTTTGCTTTCAGTTTTAAGCCATGCTTGCATATTATTATCAGTGACAGTAAAGCACACAATTGTAGGTAATGCTCTAATCTCACAGCCAACTCCAGTAATCTTGCACTGTGAAGGGCTTCTGAATGAAATTGTTTTACTGCTGATATGTATGTGAAATACAATAGTTGTATATACATGGCAAAAATCACAGAAGCAGAACTTTGGTAGAGTAAAAGGAAAAAGGTAAGCAGACAATGGTATGCAAATCTTTGCTAGATGCTCCCTCTAATTCACAAGCAAAAATAATTTTTTGCTGCAAAGAGCCTATTCTAAGCCTTTGTTTCCATGGGGAACTCTGCAGGAATTCAGTGTGCCTTTCCCATGTTTTCAACAATACATACACATTTCCTGTGTAGGCAGCTCTCTGTAGCACTTTTGCACTCTGTTTTGAAAGTGGGATAATCCCTCCAACCTGGAACTAATTTCATTATTATGTGTGCATGTGGGGAAGCTAACATACCATAGCCGATACTTCATACCTTCACAGCTTACCTAACTATGTAGTAACATCCCTGTGTGTAGAGAAACTGTAATACCATGGAAGAAGACATAGGAAAGATTTTCTATTTTAATTTAATTCCTTTTCTTCTGTACTAAACTATAGGCTTCAAGCCCATTAGTTTAACGTGTTTTACTCACACAATCTCCATGCCTTTTGTTAGCTGAATAAATTACAAGACTCCAATTCAGGAAGAAAATTTGACATAACTGCTGTTCTGCAGAGGCTTCTGCAAGTATCTGAGTTCACATTAATAGATGTATGGTCTAGCATAAATATATCAGATGCATAATGTATTCTCATGATCTAGTCTTTTATATTATAATCTAATTAGTGATCTAGTCCATTAAATTATAAAAACCTCTCACATTGAAGTAGGTCAAATAATAAACAGAGAATACCTGTGAATACCAGGGCAGATTCATTCTGACCTTTACTCAAGGACCATGTTACCTATTTGAAAACACATGACTACTGATTCTTAACAGTATCCAGAAAGCTCTCTAATCATTAGTCTGAAGGAACATGCATGATCAGAAGGTAGAAGGGCATAATGCAGTACAGTTAACTGATGCAGCAGAAACAATAACAGCAGAAACAATATACAGGCCTCTAGGAATCATTTCTATACCCTCATCCAAACTGTTGGATTAATTCTGCTGAGAGTTTGTCAGTGACTGATTCCCTGATGGAAACACTGATGGAAAACAAAGTACAACAGGTTTTGAAACCCTGCCTTCTTCACATCGGGCAGAATAGGACAGCAAATCATAGGGTATCTGAGGCTGAAAAGCCGTTCTGGAGGTCTGTAGTCTAATCCCCCAGCCCAAAGTAGGCTCAGCCACGACAGATGGCTCAGGGCCTACCTCCCCCAAATCAAGTCTTCTTTTTTCTGCCCCTGCCTCCCCTTCTTTTCTTTCTGATCCTCTCAGCATTTTGAGTTCTTTGGATTTCCCTTCTCTTGTTATGAAATTTTCAACTGAGTTCTGGTGCAGAACAAAAAATCACATTTGAACAACAGAAGCTCACTAGAAAACCTTGGTAACTCAGGCTCTCATATTCTCACATTTAGAAGGTTAAGCATTATGTAAATAAAAAGATACTATGAGATTTACAATATAACCACAAAAAGTGGCCTTACAAAACAGTGCAAATAGAGGGAAATTTGGATATATTCAATGGTCGACATTATGTGACTAAAGCCAGTCTTTCAAGTCCTATGCTTCATGTTACACCTTATTGAACCCAAGAGACTGAGAAAAACTATTACCTTCCACTATGAAATTTCATACCGAATTTCAGAAAAAAAGCTGCATTTACAAACTGGGTTGCATGAATTCAAGAAAAAGATTCAGTGGATGCTGTGAGGGTTTGGGGATAACTCTTCTAGTTCTGCAAAGCTCTACCTACAGCTCCTACTTACAATAACATGTTTAATTTCCTTATGTTTGACAACTGGATAATCTTTGCTGGACCAGCAAATTTTGTTTGAAAAACTGAGAATTTTCTCAGAAAGAAGCCTCAGAGAGAAGCTCCCTCAGAGAACTTCAAGAGGAAAAAAAGACAAAATGAGGTTCAAGATTTAAGAGGACGTAGAGGAGGACCTTTGACCATAGCCCAGTATAATGATCTTAGTCCAAATTAGAATAGTAATTGAAATGACACCATGAATACCATGCCATTACTCTAATATATAAAATTCTTGCTGTAAACCAAAGTAATTAAAAATGAGGACAGTACTATTAAGTACTTCGACAACAGTGAAAAGTTCCAGCATAATTTAACTAAATAAATGTAATTTGCTTTATATAAAAATAAACCTTATGAGAATTTTAAGAAGGCCAAATACAATTTTTAATTTGTACAAGAACCTTTCCTACATCCCTAAAATGACTGCTTCTCTCCCAGTACCAGCAAGGCTTTAGACAAACACAGACAGATAAGACAGAAGCAAAGACTCAGTCCATGAAACTGTATTATGAGAAGATCCCTGCTGACATCAGAGCAGGAACGTGCAAAACATCAGTAAGTGCCTGGAAGCACATGGGCAGATACCAGATGTCAGGATGCCACCCTGCAGTCGCTGCCATGGCTGGGCTAAGAGGGGCTCCTTCAAGCACAGCTCATCTTGCACCTCTGTTTGTCATGAATTGAAGCTGAATTGATGATGTACTAACCCAGCATCTGGCCACAAGGAAGCCTTTCCCCTGTTTGCCTCCAAAGGACCCAGGGCATGTTTGCAGATGCAAAGTTGGCTGCAGGAAGAGCTTTCTAAGATGGGAGGAAAATGGACCATCTTTCACCCCAAACCCTGACTCTGCAAGGCTTCAATAAATACTTTAACTTGTGCAGAAGGTCAGATGGACACAGGATAACTTCATGAACTGGAAAAATACAAGCCATCATCAATGAGCCCTCACATCTGTGTGGAATGAATTCAGCCTCAAATGAAGGCATGTGGGGGCAGAAAGGCAAAAGAGATCTTGCCAATGAGAATAAAAATAGAGTCACTTCCTTTGTTTTTCTTCCTTCCTTGACTAATATAATAAATAAGCATATTAATACCTATAGTTCAAAATAAAAAACAGTAAAACATTTTTCAAAAAAGTGAACTGAAACTATTTGGCGTTTCTTATTTATTGATAAGGAATAAGCTTGATAGTTGCTGATATAAAGCAGCAGTCCAGGACTGACATTAACCAGCACAGACTGTGATGTCAATGTTATAAATCATACATGGGAGTCTCGTGTTATGCAACATCCCACAAACTGTAGCACTAGCCATTTTTTTAAGCAATAAAGGATAACTTGGTTACTTATTGTGTTACAGCACTCAGACTTCAGCTAGTAAACACTCAAAAATGTACAGATGGATATTGGAGTCTCTAAATCAATTTGTAATTTCTGAACTGAAATTATAGACCAAAGCCTAAAAAGCCATGTAGCCTGACGGAGACTTTGAAAAGTAAAAGAGAAGAGGTACCATTATATAATTATTTCTGTGAGGAAGAAATTCCATTAAAAGTCATAGTTGGATTCCAAAGATATAACTGTAGCATGAAGATCATAGGTTAATCATATTTTTAGAGGAACTGTAGGTAACCAACACCTAAACAGCTATAGGATACTCAAAACTACACAAAGTTCTTTTAGTTTACTGCTTTTATTGATAGGAGAAATTCAGAGTAACAAAAAAACCCGCAAACCAAACAAACCACCTTTTCCTCTCACATAGAGTTTCTTAATACTTTTTAAATGCAGGGAATTGATTAATGTCAATTTAAGTTCCCAGGCTGCTCAGGGGCAGGAATAAGTAAAAGAGGAAGGTAAGTTAGAAAGTTCCCTTTCAATGGACAGAAGTCACAAGCCAAAGCAAATAACCTCTGATACCTTTTCTCTTCAGTATCTTTGTTACTGAGGATGGGTAAGAGAAGGAGGAATGTGTCTCAGTAGGGACACTGGCAAATGGGATTTGGCAAAAGATGCTCCAATCTGGTGACATGCGCAAGAGTTAAAAACCACTGCAACTTCATAGGAGCCATTCCTTGTTTCAGTTTCATACAAAATTCAATGTTAGTATTCAATCTAAAATTGCCATACAACAAACGCTCAGTCTCTCCCCAAATGTACACATGGAACCCAGGATTCCTGTGCCTTCATCATATCCAGGCACTTGCATGTGCAGGAAGTGGATGTGCAATACTAGCAAATGAAAATGATGCATCTGTGCTGTGTCAGGGCGTGTCCTTGAAAAGAGGTTTAAAGGAGATCTGGCAGAAGGGGGGTGGCCTGCAGAGGAGCTGCATGCTACAAGGATGTCATCTGAGTCTGTCTTTAAAAAGCCAACAAAGTATCCCTCCTGTAGACAACCCTTACAGCAGAGGCTCACGATAATTGCTAACTGTATATTGTATTCATGGACTACAACAATGAAATAAAAAGGAAATTTTCCCAAAAGCAGAAATCTTGCCAAGTGCTCCAGAAGCTTCTTGCACTGGTTTTTCTTGCTTAAGCTGCTTTTATTTTTTTCTTACTGAAGTTCTTGTGTGACCTTGTGAAATCCTATCCCTTCACATGCTGACAGAATGACAGTGGAGCTATTCTTAGCCATATGATATTTCTAATGACTGGTTGAGCTAATATTGCTTTTCAAACCATACAGATCCATTCTTCTAGGGCTACTGTGTTGTAAACCCATTGTTACAGGTTTCGAAACACCTTGCAAATAGTTGCTTTCCTTTTGTGTTCAACAGCCTACTTATGTTGTTAATAATTTATAATTTAAGAATATCTAAAACAGTGGTGTCTAAAAAAACCCCATCTACTGACACCTTGAATGATGATGGGGAGGCTTCCATTTTAGGACATACCAAATACAATATTGATTTTGTGTCAGGAAAACAGGTATGACTAGTCTCTTGGGAAGTGTTCACAGGAACAAGGTCCTTATTTTACTGTGTTGTGTTCTTTTGGGACACACTGATCTGGCTGGAAGTGAGCTTGCAGATCTACATCTCTAATTAAGAACAATCCTACAAAGATTGGCTGCACAGCCTGCAATGCTCACATGCTTGTTAGAGTTTCAGTGGCATTATGGTGAAGCTCATTAACTCCCTTCTCAGAACGTCATGTTGCTGTTATTTCTATTGTTTCAGGGTGTAACTAGAAATTCCCAGCATCCCTTCTCAAAATATGCTTTTTAAGCCAAAGGCCTTTCTTTAAAGAGTCCTCATTACAGACAGTGCTTTTTATACTTATGTTACTTTATGAAATTCAGTCATATGGGCCCAACATTAAGTCCTTTGCACTACATCCAGCTATAAAACCTCTTCTTTTTCAGTGACTCTAACTGATAAAGGGGAGAGATTTACTTTAGCAATTGCTTATTCCCTTTAGTCAAAGCAATTTTACATTGTTTTACTCTGCTAACACCTCTGTACTGGTATTTGTCAAAATGAGACTTTGTACCTGCTTGTAAGTTCCAGTCAAGGACTGTGAGGTGGAAATTGGTGCTCAGTTCTCTTTCCAGTCCTCTGTGCTACAGGCACACACACACACAGACACACACACACACTCTCTCTCTCTCTCTCTTTGAACCTTTCCTTATCTCTCTCTCAGCTTTGGCTCATAATCCCCACTTCAGGCCACTTCCCCAAGTCTCTCAGGAAAACATGCTGTTGCAAGTCTGACTTCATTCCTGCCTTTTTCCTCTGTAGCAAAAAGCTTCTCCTTGACAATCCTTTTCATCATGCCACTACAGAGCTCAGTGTTCCTGTTTTCCAGTTGGAAAACTTATGCAAACTCATAGTTTTTTCATTTGATGCAGTAACAGTAATTTTTACTGTAAGACTCTTCAGCTTTATTATTTTAATCAACAAGCAATGTTACGTTTTTTAACTCTTAATAGACTTGAGTATTCGAGAAAATTTCTCATGAGTTCTCCAGCTGTTCTGCTCCCTCTATGACACTTTTGCACCTACCACAACTGACACATTCAAACAGACGGTGCATTGTGAGTTCTTGCAGCAACAACAAAATCCCACAAACCCCATTAATTATAACAGACCAGCTCAGGAAACAAAGAAGGGGGTTAGGTTTAGACACATGTTTTAGTCCCATTTGCTCCGAAATAATTTTCCCCTAAGTCCTAGTACCACTACACCGTCACAGTATAACTTAATTGAATCACAAGAGATCTAGTCTGTACATGCTTGTCGTACTACAGGAAAGTAGAGGTAGATTTATAAACTTTTCTGAGGTAACCACAGCCATCTATAGCAGTCACTAGGATCATATAGGCCATTCAGGTTATGCACAGGTCATCTCCTGAGCAGTCATAGCTCATCTGCTCTACCTGTGAAAACACTCTTGTTTGCAGCCTTTTCCGTTCCAAATCAGATTACAGCTGAAGCATTCTGCAGAACACAGACAAAACCTTTTCTCATCAAACACTGCTTTTCAATGTCGAAGTCCACAATGGAATGATATTAGGTTGCACCTCTACCTCTGTCAGATGGTTTGGGTTGCCAGGAGTATTTGTGTCTGCCAGCCAGTGTTCTGCAGAAATTTTTGAACCTGAGGTCCCTGCACCGCAGGTATCAGTCATGCAGTTATCTTCTGTTATCCTTCCAACAACTAAAAAAATCCAGTGACTTGTTTCACGTGGCACAGTATCCTTAGACAGACAAGTCCCGTAAATTCAAATCTGTAAACAGTGTCAGCTTGAAACAAGATGAATATCATAGCTGGCACTCTTGAACAGCCCACAGAAAGCCTGGTAAAAGCACAGTGCAATGTAATTAAGGAGCAAAAACATCTATTTGAAGGGTATAATTAAACACATGCATAAAGAAAAAACACGTGCATAGGCTCACTTAAAAACAAAGATACATATATATATATAAAAATCTCAATATATACCTCATAGATGGCTAACTCTCAGATCTGAAAGGCACACATACTCCTGTGAAATTCATGCTTTATGTTCAGAGAGAAATCCTCATTCTTCATACAAAACACTTTATCCCAGTATAGGTGTAAGGCAATATAACTGTATGCCCTAACCATGAGATGAAGTGAAGCAAAGCTGTGCTACTGGCTACGATCCATGTTTCCCATAAGAGGAAGAGTGCTTTGATATGTATAAAAACAGGCTGCTCAAGACTCTAAGATAAGACTTGTCTACATTTATTTGGGTGTAAATGTATAAACAAGTGTTCACAGAATTTATACTATATAAACTGAAAATGCAAAGGAATTTTGTTCACTGATAAGTGACATAATATTACATACTCTTTTTGCATTACTTTGCTTTGAAGGAACTTTATAGAAAATATAGAATAGACTCTGAACAGAATCAATTACTCTGAAAAGCTTTTACAGGACAATGCACTAAATTGTTTTTCTGGTGCAGTAGTATAGCAATAGGATTGCAAACTCGAGGATACAGAAAGATTCACTAAGATATATGATAAATTCAATTGTTCACAAGAAAAGGGAAATCAGGTAAGTAAAACTGGTTTTGCTTTGAGTATACCAACCAATCCAGTGTGTATCAAATGAGGTTATGCTTACTGACAGCATTTTCAAAAAGAAGGAGAGTACAGAGGATAAGTTTAGGAACACAGCAGACTTCTCAGTTGCTGCTGAGGGTTTAAGCTATTATTAAAAAGAAATAATTCCAGCTATTATTTAAAGAGAAAAACTACTTTCTTAAAGTTTCATAGAACAATACCACGTATGTCAATGAGTGCTAACCTAGAGTGAAAATATAATGCTTTTAAAAGTTGAGTTCCTAAGCATTTACTTGTAACTAAAGCTTGTAATAAAAGAACATCACATTATGCAAATTGACCCTGAGTGGAGCAGAGGCACAACAATGCTAGTTAACATTGTATGGTTTTAAAAACATGGGAGAGGTTCAGGTGTAAATATCATTTTTCTCAATAAGTATTTACCTTATTAAGGTGCCGAAGACACCAGACTAAAGCATTTGACATAGGAAAATGCAGCATCAGTACTCATCATTTCAGTTAAAATCTTTTGCTGTTGTCAAAGCATACCAGACATCAGCACCTGGATGAAGTCTAAGGGCAGTATACCATCTTACTGATGAGTTACAAGAACAGCAGCGATGGTTCAAGATTTCGCAGTATTCAACTCTATTTTCATGCTGTTAATGCACGGTATGTGTGTAAAACACAGACCCAATTGTATTACAGTCTCTACAAATGAAACAGGGCAGTGGTCCCTACCCTGAAGCCTTGTAGACCAGATATAGAAGAAAGGAAAAAAAAAAGGAGGCGAGTGAGCAGCAGCAGAGGAGACTGCTGACCTCTTCCAGGTTAACCACGTAGGTGTGTGACAGAGAAAGAAATGGAGCTGCCACCAAGGCTTCAAAGGAGCAGTTGTGCGGCCACATTTCTCTTTTGAAGTGATCATCTGTGTCATATCCCCCACACTGAGCAGCACTGCTTTTCCCTGTAACCTATTCAGCACACTGGCAGCACAACAGCTAACAGACCTTCCCAAAATAAACACAGCTATGTCAGCAGCTGTTTTGGCAGCCATTCACACTGGACATTAGGGTGGGCAGTTGCTTTCTTACAGTGTCTCTTCCAGGCAGGTTCTCAAAATCCATCTTAGTCCCTTTGCATCCCAAAAGATTCAACCAATTGCAGTTTTCTGCTCTAGAGATGGCACAGGAATTATTAACGCGTCCCCTTCATTTTTGACAGGAGGCACATATACTGTGAGTTTGCTCTCTGATCTGCCTTGGTTCATGAATGCATCTGCTGTTTTATTCATCTGTATTTTGCATGTAATCCTTACACAGCTCCCAGGAATTGAAACAGACCCATTTAACAACACTTCGTGGAAAAGTCCTATTATTGAAGATAGTAATGAATCATGAAATTTGGGAAAGGAAGAACAGCCACCCAACAACATGAGATAAATTTAGAATGCTCATTTCTATGATATAAATAATAGAGCTTTTTAGGATTGCTTTGAAGACCTGTCGAGGTAGAATTGACAGTAACAAGAGCGCATAAGGAGAAATCAGTCTAAATTGTTAAGGATGCAATAAGCTCTGTGAATATAATAGTTTCCTGTACGAAAAAAGGTTAAATACAGATCATTGTTTTGTCTGGTGATTATTATTGGTGCTTCCTGCAAGAAAGTATACCTAGCTGGAGTTGTAGAAGCAGCATTAGATAAAGCAGAGTGCTCACAACTTAGCAACAGCTTTGAAAGTATTGTCAATAAAACTACAGTTTGAAATAGGGCCAAGTGATAGTACGTGATAATACTGCACAATTGAAGCAGCACTTCAGTATCTAATCTTGGGATTAGAGCAGATCTGGAGGTTCACACTATTGAAACTATGTCAAGGCTGAATTTATAGCTCTCCTTGGCAGATATAAATAACAGCTACAGATTATTGGAGGCAAACTTTGATATACTTCACCAAAAAATGCATATCTTAAAACCATGGAAACTTTCTTTTTCATCCCTGAAAAAACAGAGAACATTCTCAGCTGCCGTAGATGCTGAGGCATCTGTTTTCCACTATCACTGTGTTTATGTGAATGTTTCTAAGGATCCAGCTCCTTGATATTATGGTCTTGATATTGAGTTCAGTTGAGCAAAAGCCCTGGCTACAAACCAGCCTTTTACCACACACAAGGTCTTCATATGCATGAGACAGTCATCATATGTTCCCCTGTGGACATATGATATTGTAACTATCAAAATGAAATATTTAGCATAGACAAAAAAATCCATAAGTGACACAATTCTTTAGTGGTAAAAGTATTTTTTTTCCTCAGTTCCTTAAAAAAAAAAGTGCATACACACACATATGTACACACATACATATATATGTATAAAGAGGAAGGATCCCAAGACAGGATTGGTTTGGAAATCAGGAAAGGGAACTAGAAAAGTAAAAGAGGAAAAAATAGCTTGGAAAAAAATGGGGAGATGCCATATTGGAAAGCTATCTTTTAAACACAGTTTTTCAAGCTGTGCTTAGAGGCTGTCCAAGACACAGCCTAGAATATATCTGTTGTACTAATGACTCCCTGTCATACTTGGTTAATATCATGCATGTGGTACTCCAAGTGCAGTTACTGCTGTTTGTTTTTTCAACAGCTACATGAAACATATTTTTGGCAGAAATTGTTTATAATGTTTTGTTCCTTTTATTACTGTATTTGCATGGAAATTTCAAAGTGAAAATTATTGCCATAAAACATGGTTCTTTTTTTTTAGCCTGAGTGACAGATGCATCTGTTTGAGCAAGAACAAAACTCAACTCTATTAAACCAGTAATCCTTCCATATGACATTGTCACACAGCACAGATGTCCTTTCATAGGATTTCTGTCAAGGGGACAGCTTGCCATTCCACACTGACAGGTAGGGCTGGGGATGATCAGCAAAGAGATCAGAGATTACTTAAGATGCCTTTCATCAAGTTTAAAGCAACCTTTATGAAATTCACTGTGGAGCAAAATTAATTATTGCCCTACAATAATTGCTTCCACTTATACACACCTAAATGCTACCAAAGTTTGGGAACGTGAGAGCTTCCTAGCTGAACACAGAGCACCTGCCATTAACTCTTCAGTGTCTCAAGACCAAGGACTTCAAAGTGGGGATTTTCTGCCTTGTTGGAGCCAGAGTAGCTAGGATGTCTTAAGATGGAAAAATAGGCAAAATAGTCACAAATATTTTACTTTTTAAAAGTCATTCTTAATATAGTTTCCCTATGCTGAATATACAAAATAGCTGGTGTTGTGATTTAAGGCAATGGTTTTATTAGCTTGCACATGTCTTGTGTAATTTACCTGCAGCTTCACCACCCACAAGTATTATGCTGAAATCAAAAATCCGTACGGAATAGAGTATGAATTGTGGTTTACCTATGAAAAATGCAATTTGAAATATAGTCTAGAAGTCACAGTAATGCACCCACTGGTTAAGCAGGCAAACAACACTGTAGGACAATGAAATTACTGATTTGGGGATGCTTCCCTGGTGCATTTGAACCAAAGCTGGCCATAGCAATGTAGAAGTATGGGGATTTTTGACACTCTAAAATGTGTGCTTTTTCAAAGCATGAGATCCTTTGGAAAATCTTTCTCTTCTTTTGAAGAAGCTCCTTAAATAAAGGACAGCACATTTCCTTATTCTAATCAAGAAAATATCCAGGCTAACTGAGAAACAATCAGACCTTTACTTCTTTGTCTTTTGGTATAAGAGGAGAAGGCTTTCAAGAAGACATACTCGTTTCATTTGCCAGAAATTAAATCCAGATTTAAAGATTTTATTCAGTCCACTACTGTGTTTGGTTTCTTTGGAGGGAAATTACAGCAGTGCCAGGCCCTGGGAAGAACTTCAACATGAGTTGGCAATCTTGCAAACTGAATTTAGAGTCCCTCAGATTCAATACTGGTATATTTATTAAGAGCAAGTCTTGCCTGAAGCTCTTTATGAGAGTTTCTGCTAAGCTACTGGCACTCTCTTCTAGAGTTAGTTTCCTGGTTTTTATCCCTGATGATATTTAGAGCAATGCTAATCCACTTCCTAGGACATCCCACTGAGATACAAGTCACATTATTAACAGCTAGTAGTGTTGACCATGATTTCCAACAGGGCCATGCAAATTGGTTCCCAGAATCTCCTGCATAGCCTTTCATTTAGAAAAATTGCTGCTGGTTGGAGAGAAAAAGTAAAATCAAAATGAGAGTAAAATAGGATTTCCTATAGATGGCATTTTTGTACATGACCTGTATTCCCACAAATTTCATCAAGACAGTGCAAATTGTAAGTTAGAATAGACTTCTTCCCTTTTTATACTCCGCAAACAGGTATATTGTACAGGTAATCTATTACATGTCTTAAAATATGGTAGTGACCCTATCAGGATTCTGTAACAGTGGTTTGTGATCAAATTCCCAGGTACTATGAAATGATGTCTATTGAGATAAATATCAGAATAAAAATACCAGTGGACTTACACCAATTTCTACAATCTGAATATTTGTTGTCTTCACTACAGATTTACAGTCTCTATGGCAATTCAAGCTCTGTATGTGCATATATATGCATTCAAAGACTTTTATGAAGAGAAAGCAGCATGCAGCAGCATTCTTTCCTTCAGGCTTTCAGTTTTAATCACCAACTCTTTCTACCCTGGGGCATCCTGAGACCTCCTGGGCACACCAGAAAGCTGGGTGCAAGATGCCAGTTCTGCATTTGCAGCTGAATAACTTCATGTTTCTCAGCTTTTGAGATCTCCCCTTTATTGAACAAGACTCAAAAGAAACTTGTCTGCTTCAGGGATCTGAAACTACACAGAAAACACTGGCTCTCCCCCTTTTCAAAGTATGTAGGCAGCAAAAGCATCAGTCAAGTTCACAGCTTTCCTTCCTCTTTTCTCTCTTTGCTTTGGAAAGAAAAAACTGCATGCTTGTTGTGAACCTTACATTTTCACTCTTTTTCCACACCAGTCAGGCTAGGAATGAAGTATAATACTGCCATGGTGCCATTCTGTCACAGAAGAATAACTAATTGGAATGAAAGGAGAAAAAAATCAGAATTTTTAGGTGACACCACTGAAAAAACAGCCTCAACCTCATTTGCTCAATGTCTCTTCACTTAAATGCTGATTGCCACTTCAGTGATCAAGGCAGTTGACCAGCAGAGCCCGTTTTTGTATCAGATACAAAATCAGAAAGGAAAGGTGACTGCAATTCGGAAAAGCTTCCTATTGGCCTTGGGGGTATTTCAGTTTAAGGCTCAAGTGTAGTAGGTCCCAGTTTGTCCAGTACTAAGCTTCAAAAACATTTTAGTATTAAGATTTATAGCCATTTTTTACCATTCTGCAACACCTTAATTTTTCACAGGTTGCGATGAGCTTGATGAAAGAAAAGTTTTAAAGAACTAAACCTAAACCCAACAAAAACCACTCAACACATTCCTGCTGGGCTCAAACAGTGAATGCACTCTCAGATGACCCCTTGACATTTTCCAGTCATTGCAGAAGGGGCTGTCCCCTCTCTGGAAGTAATCTAAACACTGATCCTCCTAACTGTCAGAAAAGAACCAGACATTAGGAAAAAAAGTATTTTTCTGATCAACAACCATCTCTTAAAAATGCCAATGTATAGCTGAACAAAGCTTTGTTTTACATGGCAACAAACAAATACTTGTGCAAGGTAACACCCACAAAAGTAGAAACAGACTGGCTATGATACGGTTATAGGAAAGAGCCTACAGAAGTGGTAGGATTGTGAAAATCAGATTGCCTTGTTAGGTGTTTCCTTTACCAAAGTGACAGTGAAAAACTGAGATAAACAAGGCTCCAAGTGGCCTTGGAAAAGCTTATCACCTTTACATCAGTTTAGCATAAATATATTGCAGCGTAGGATTTAAAGGCAACAAAAGTACAAGTTTAGCATTAAGTACAGGCAGAGATAAGCAAACAGCTCTGGTGTTAAAGACAGCAATTGCAAAAAGGCACTTGTACACAGGGAAGACTGAATTCAGAAAACAGTTGACATAGAAAAGTACAACATAATCTGAAACTTTGGGACAGGAAAGACCACAAGCTACAGGAAGGATTGAAGTGGGATAAGCTTTCTAGTAATAATTATATTGGTGTCTAAGCCCTTAACAGAGAATGATACCAGGTTTACAAAAGTGAGAAAGCTGAGTAAAGAACTGGGAGTACTCCTACTTTGGTTTTCTTGCTCCCTCCCCCCCACAGCCCCAGGGTAGGGCATTTTTGAGCCCGACTAATGCTCATGCTTGACATCAACTTTATTGTTCAATCTGCCATTCAAGAGCAGCATGGATTCTATCTCAAAGGGATCTAAAAAAGAGAAAAATCTTAAAAATATGTTCATTCAATAATTTGTACAACTTTCTGTAACTCAACAATATTTGTAGACTTCTGTCAATAATTTTTAAGAGTAGAACACACATCTGTCAAATGTAGGTCAAGCTTCTATATATGAAACTCCAGGTAAAACCAAAAAATATCAGGGATAGTCGTGCGGAACTTTTAGTACAAAAACCAAAAAATATCAGGGATAGTCATGCAGATCTTTTAGTACAACTGTGGGGGTAAGATTTTGAAAATAGAGAATTTACACTACGGCTAGATATTCTGGGTATTATTTTAAATAGGAAGTTGTATACAGATGGAAGAAACTCCACTTGCAGTTTCTCAAAGACGGGAGGAGGCAATTATGCAGTACAACAGGTCTAGCCGTGTACTTCTTGCCTTTTCTAGGTTTAATGCAATGTTATTAAGTAGTGAACATTTTTCAGTTTACAGGGAACAGTGGAACTTCTGAGCCACTGCCCTTATAGGGAAAGCTTTACTTTTGAAATGACCATGAAAAGAGATTCACCCCATTGAACATTCATCATTTGGTCCTGACAGCTATCAATATTTCCATCACTGAGTTCAGAGGAAAAAAACAACTTGTGGGTCAAAAAGTTTGCATTATGGGTGAGGAGAAACGAACAACGAAAATGTACAACAAATTATTGGAGATTTCTTTTGAATGAAAAGAGAAAGGGGAAAGAAACATCAAATTAGGTCTTTTACCACTAAGAGGATATTTGTTGCATACAGCAACAAAATATAGGATATATAAGTAGGATCAGAGCTCCTTCTTCCGAGAAATCCGTAAGTGGTTTAAAGTTATGCTTTTCCACTTTAGTTTTTTAGACTTTTTTTTTAACTGTGAAGTATCAGGAGGGTGAAGTGATCTATACTTCTCTCACCCTACAATTGTTTTGTGCTTTTAAAAAAAAAAAATCTTAAAAAACCCCTAATTTATCCATAATATAACCTGAGCTGCAAATTTTAATGGTGCTCTAGCCCTAAAATAGGGTATATTTACTTCTAAGGAAAGGAGAAAATAGTAAGATGTCAAAAGATGTTAGGAAGGAAAATCCAAAATTGCAAGGAAATGGCTCGGTTAGTAAACAAAAAAGAAAACGGAGACAACATATGAGACATCCACACCTTTTGTCAAAACAGAGGGGTTGGAAAAAATACTATTTGTTTAAATACAGGCTGTAAATGAGAAATAATCAAATGCTAAAGATAAATCAAGTTTTACTTCGCACCTGACACTGTATGACACCGTATCCTTTTTTCTCATAATTAGAGAGATTTTAAGAAGAGGTGTCACTTGAAGTGTTATCAGTTGGTCTGGGAAACATCTGTTTGAAGGAATTGCTCTGCCTCTAAATTTTTGTCTGTTGCTGTCATCAGTTGAAGTCTCATATCTCATCTCCAAGAATTACAAGCCAGAATTATTCAAGCTAGCGTGAAAAGAAGATGAGAAAATGTCCACTGTGCAATCGATCATTTGCTTTTTTTAGGAATGTTTAGATATGAAAACTTACTATTTTGTACAGAGAAGTACTGCTGAAAATATCAACGTATATTCTAAATTTTGGAAAAGGTAAAAGTGTGGGGGATCAAATGTTTCCAAGAGAGAGAGTTGGGCACAATGATCTTTCACCTTGAAACAGAAGTGCAGTTCTAATTCACTTAAAGTACTGGAGATGATGCTTTGAAGACTTTTCTGCAGCTGCCTTGGATATCAATTCTGACACCTACCCCTGCGTTACCAACACCTCAGCTGCCTACAGCTCACAACAAGCCTCGTATGGAGGAAGGAACAGCAGGAAGCTTCCTCTTCAGGGAAGATGCAACATTTGCAAGTCAGTGTGAGAAAACTCATAAATTGCATAATATCTGCTTCATAAATAATCTGATACATCTGAAGACCTGTATATCCTCTAACAAATGCCAAACTCCCTGTTATAAATATATCCAGTGGATTCACAGATCTTTATTTCAAGATTCCTTACCATATTTCCACTGGCTGTTTGAGCCCTTTTATGAATTTCACATGTGTAGCTTGCTGTAAACCAACTACTTATCTGAATATTTCTGGAGGCTGCTTAAAAAATAGCCTCAGAAAAGTTATGAATCACTGATTAAAAGCATTTAAGTTTAAAACTCAGAATTTACTTACAGTAAGATCCATGAAAAGCTAATGCTTTTCAAGCATGAGAATAGCATTTGGCAGGCACCAGGTATTTTTAGGCCAGAGAAAAGAAGACATTCATTTATGTCCCTATAGCACTTCATATTTTCAAAGTCTTCTGCAAACATTACTAATTAATCCTCATCTATTCTTGTCAAATACACTACTGCATTAAGAATTGACCTAACATAACCTTAAAAGTTAAACAAAGCAACAATCTAAAGAAATGATAAAGAAAAACTATTGGAGGACGGAGTTGGGAAGTGTTTAACTCACTGTTTCATGAACATTTATTAATTTTCAAGATATTAGCTAAATTGGTCTCTGATTGGAGTACTAGGGCACTGCAGCTATACCAGAGGTAAAGCTGGTTCACTAAATAGCATTGCTTACCCATGAGGAACTCTGCAGCATGCTGTTTCTACAAAGATGAATTTGATTTAGTGACAATGGTCTCTTTGTTAGTGTTTACAGGTTTAAAGGCTTATTGAGCCCTTCAGATTTCAAAACAACAAGAGATCCTAGAGGGCTTTATTTTAAACTCCTGTTTATTTGCTAAAACATGAGTTAATGCAATTTTTGGATATGAAATACACAGTGCTAAGTACTCTACTGCTAAAGTAGCATAATCTGAAAAGTGAAGTTTAACAATGGAAACGCTAGGATTAATCTTTGTCTCTCTCTCGTTCAGCTTGTCTTTGAGAAGCAGAACATGAATCACCTCTGATCTTTAAAAGACAGACATTGTCTTGTACTCTGCAGCATACTAATTGCATGAATACTATATTTTACTGAATACTGATGAAGAAAATGGTATAGGCACAACTCAAAATTATCAAGTACAAACCTGAGTTTAAGTGATTTCTATAATTATCACCTTGTTGAAAACCAGATATAAAATATACCTAAGAGATACAGACAATAGCTAAAATACAACTACAAAGCTACAAATTCAATATACATAGTAATTTAGAATTGCCTCATTTAGTGTCAACATGTTGAAAATATGACAAGAGAAACACAAATCTGTCTTTATTTCCTTTCACAGAGAGTTTTCTCGTGTTTTGAATTTAATAGTGTAAACAGAAATTAATCTATAATATCCTGTCAATACTTCAAAGTTCTGTGTTCATATACCATCAAATTCGTGAGCTGGCCCCATAATTAGCAATATCTGTTTCCTTTCTAGAGTGATTACTTTGAAAGTTTTTCTACAACATGTGAACAAGGGAAAAAAAATTCTGAATATATTTGGAACATTTATGGTTTTCCTGAAATTTAAACACTACATATTATAACTAAAACCACTGCTTTAGCAACTTTTGACAGCTAGACTTGCTTATTTGTTGGGTGGGTTTTTTTGCTTTGTTTCTGGTTTTTTTTTTATTTACTATTGCGGAACAGCCAAGGAGGATAACAATCAACACCTCTACACCTGCTGTGTTATGTGTGCACCTTTGTATCAACATGACTCATACAGAAGCTCCTCCTGAGTAGCAATATGCCTCTGTTTTCCAGTGTAACAGATAAAGGAGTAATAAAAATTAAAATAACAACTACAGCAAATAGTGCAACTGGCACTATTTAGAGAAAGGTATG
Source organism: Callaeas wilsoni (assembly GCA_013398955.1). Lineage (NCBI taxonomy): Eukaryota > Metazoa > Chordata > Aves > Passeriformes > Callaeidae > Callaeas > Callaeas wilsoni. The sequence continues at coordinate 38,404 of VWPU01010971.1, forward strand.
CTCTGATAACAGAATTGTTGATATGAGGGCAAGGGCAGTGACTTTATGGCAGTGTAGGAGTAGAACGTGAATGAGCCAGCTGAACTTTACACAAGCTGATGCCATCAATAAAAATCATTCAGTGATTTTTTGCAACAATAGTGTAATGGGATCAATGGTTTCCAGATACATAACTTCAGAAAATTATTATTGATCTTGGTTATCAACTTCCACCCAGTTTGTTTAATGCTACTGCTTTTAAATAACAACTTTGTATATAGAGACAATAAGGTTGAGCTTCTGACACACAGAATTTCCCTTTTATTCCACGAAATTTTTCAAAAGGTGTCTTTGGCTCAAGTACAACACAGACTAGGACTGACACATCATGCAAGACACTCCTCTTAAAAAGAAGCTCCAGCTCTAAGTCATGCTGGCTTTTACTGGTTCAGCTACAGAAAGACCTCCCTCACCTGCGCTCCGTGTATTTTGTTTTCTGTGGATGCTTTCCATTCTATGTAAAAGTTCTTTTCTTTGAAGAGGCTTGCTGCCATCAAAATCTATAGAAGGAGAACTAATAAAACATAAGTCAGAGACAGAAAGCTTGAGTGGTCAACTACCCTTAAATAAGGGCATGCATGTTATGCATACTTGAAACAGATGTTCTGTCTGTGCACATCTGGATTTGTGTTGAGAGTGTCTTCTTCTGCCTGCTTCCAACTGTGGATAAGAGCCAGGCTAAAAAACAACAGAAGTTCACAAACTCTGTGTTCCTGATCCATCTGCATGTAGTCGTGACATCATTACTATGCTTAATTAGCATTAGTTATAAGTAACTAGTGTTAGTTATTAATTACTATTAAATGCATTAGGAGCCTAAACCTGGAACAAATATAGAGGGCTAATCTCAATTAAAGATAACAGAATGGTATAGATCAAGGAGGCAGAGAAACAAAGTCCAAGGTGACAATAATCTCTTAGCTGGTTTACAATGTTATACAATAAGAATTGTTATAAAGTATTCAAGTTCCTAGTGTTAGAATAATAGAATCATAGAATTTCCTGAGTTGGAAGGGACCCACAAGGATCATCAAAGTTCAGTTCCTGGCCCAACACAGAACAAACCCAAGATTCACAGCACATGCCTGACAGCATTGTCCAAATGTTTCTTGAACTCCGGCAAGCTGGTGCTGTGATTGTCTCACCTCTCCTCCTCCTCACTCCTTATTTACCTATTCCTCAAATGTAAAATCTTTAAATATGCCAAAGGGTCATTGACATCCCAGCATAACTGGGATCATGAAGGAAAGCAGTGAGATAGCTGTAACAGGATGTAGTACTCTGAAGCTAGTGGAGGTGAAATAAAGCTAATCAAGAAAGATCAGGTTAGAGAAATAGGTAGTATATACTGAAATAAAATCAACAAGAAGAGAGTGCTAGGATTTAGAGGAAGTGAGGGAGTAGAATCGGCAGACAGGAAAGATGTCTGGAATTTTTCTTTTGCATTATTATTTTAAATATCAATCTAAAAGGATATTGTGCAGTGGCTCATGTGTTTGTAATTCATTGTCTGCTACTTGTGTTTTAACATGAGGGGTCAGGAATCAGTCTCCTGCACTTCCTTCATGACCCTGTCTGCATCCTTGGGCACACCACTTTACATGCCTTCATTTCCTTATGAAAGATACATTACAAGAGCAGTATGCAGCATTTGGACTTCGGACTAATGATTCAGATTTCAGAACCAATAAGTACTGAACATGCAAGCAGAATGTTCAAGGTTTCTTCAAAGCACCCACTTAGTATCTGAGCTGAACTCCATAAAGAAACAGGGGAAAAAGGCCCTGGACAAACCAGGAACCTGCTGACAAGTCTGTTTGCGCAGGAGTGTCTCTATTTTTTTCCAGTTCAGAAGAGTGTGTTTTTCCATTTTTTCCACTAGGCCATTCTCAGGGAAAAAAAAAAAAAAAAAAGTGCTTTATTTGTAGTTAAGAAGATAGTATTCTAAAATTTCTCTAACTCTTCTTGATTATTGCAGCGTGCACAGACCCATTATAAGCACTGGATGTGCAGACGCATTTCTAAATAGGTAACTATCACCTAAAAAGATGGAAATTCAGGTGTTTTAGAACTGATTACATAACTGCCACTGCACAATCTGTCTTCAGGTACCACTAAAATATTAACATTGTCCAGCTATATAATCAATAATCTTAGAACCATATTCTCCAATATGCATTTTGCAAATCACTACTGGTATTTACATCAACGCTCACTTACACTGTGCATAATCTCCTGCCTCTCAAAATTTCAAACATTAAAAAGGACATGAAATTTAGAACATAATTCTAGGTTTCTTAACACAAGAGCCTGTATTGCAGCTCAATGACCCAGGAAAAGACTAGATGATGAAAATCATCATCAGGGAAATGCAGTTTTGATGATATATATAACAGATGACCACCCATGACCAACAGATTTTGCTCTATAAATCCATATGGGTGGCAGTGGGTGAAAATCAATAGCTAAATCTTTATTGGCACTGCAGCAGAACTAGCTGGATTTATGGCTGAGTAAAGATGGGTGCAGAAGCATCCCTAAGGCTCAGATGCTGGTGGGTTGCTCCCCTAGTGAAAAGCCCCACATCAGGAAGCTTCACCTGTTCCAGGATTCCTGCTGCCCTGTGTTGTGAAGGCTTAGACAGTAGAGGCACCATTCACACATCCTCTGTCACCTGAGTTGTATACCATGCTGGATGAAACAAGTTTTAAAACCTTTAGTCAACCTGTTGCATAATGTCAGATGTGCTCTGAAAGGAGCAGAAAAAATTCTAGGCATGGCAAATCAAAGAGAAGCTATCTAAATTTTTGGAGGAATGGAAGAAACCTATAGCATGCCCCAGCTTTTTTAAAGGTGATCAAATTGCATTGCACAGGTAGTGTACAGTGAAATGAAACCTGCTGATACTAAAAGGCTGAGCTGGAACCTGACACAGGACAGGAAAGGACATATCTGTGCTTCAGGACTGGATTAAGTTGACAGTTACATTCAGATGTGTGTAAAGCATTTGAGACCTGTTTTTAAGAGTGGGTTCATGAAGGAAAGGTGGCTGTGGAAATGAAGACTTACAAGTCCACCCATCGCAAGTTTTGGGCCATCATCTAAAATAAAAAATAGCTAGCTGACAGCTAGCTATGAAGCCTTGTAGAGGTGCTTCTTTCCCAAAATGGAATGACTTGTATCAGTTCAACGCAATATTTTTCCGCAAGCACTTTGGGCTTACCACATTCTTTGTAGATTGAAAAATTTTGCAAAACACATTTTGCACTACTTAAAAAAATTAAAACTCTCCAACTCTGAAATTAAATCTTCAAACCCTTAAATTTAAACTCCATATGTGCCTAGTTTCTGTTTCCATACTCTCTTAACAGATCATTTTAAATCTGAAGCAATTACACTGCATCCCTTTGGTGACGTTCTCTAAAGGAATGTTCTTTTCCTGTCCTCTCCACCAAGCCTCAAAACAGAGGGAATTATATATGTACACACACATATGTATATAAACATATATCTCAATAAGCATTTATAGCTGTGACAAATTTATTCTTACTGTCAATTTAATACATCTGTTTTCCATTTGAACTTGATATAAAGCCTGGTGTTTTCTATTAGATCATATAAACAAGTGTTTGATTTAAAACAGGATTATTTTTCTTCACAGAGACTGAGGGCAGCAATAAACATCACTCTTTCTGGGAATACAAATGAGGTGGTAATTCCATTAAATATAATGATTTAAATAAGAAAAGAATTAATTAAAGAATTTAAAAAGCCTGTCCACAGGTTTGTTCTGTCTACTGATGTTCTGGACAGAAATTGTTCTTGCATGACTTATTTTTCTAGTGGATTACACCAAAATGAGACATATTATATTTTTCCAACTGTGCATGCTTGGAAAGATCAATCAGTTTTCTGTCATTAGCAGTACTGGTGTAAAGCCCAAAGCAGGGTAGGCACTTCACCACTCTATTGGATGAAGTTCATGTTCTATTCTAGACTTTTTAATCGCTTCTTAGAAAGACAATAAAAAGGGCACTTTCCTTTTCTCTAAACTCATATTTTTACTTTTGTAAAAGAGGACAACTGCAAGTCTGCAGATGTAGTTCGTAAAGTAAAACCTTAAAGAATTTGAGTGAGAGCATGTCATCTGACAGTGAGGGATTAGGGCCATAATCAAATTTTAATGGGAACAAACCCACCCTCAAAGGAGTAGTACGTTCCTAAACCAGAATAAGCTCGTCTCAGAGAGGGTATTTCATTTGTAAGGCATACCTTTACAAAAAGGCAAAGCAAATGCAGATTCTGGCTGACAGACACCTTGCTATTCTGTCCAAAAAGCTGGCCCATGTGGGAGGACTGGGCTGAGTACTACCACAGCAGCCAGCACTCCAAAAGCACCTAAGCAAACCTGAGGTACCTTGCCTTATTGAGCCTCATAAAACTGGCCATGGCCCATGGATCCAGCCTGTCCAGATCCCTCTACTGACCCTTCCTACCCTTCAGCAGGTCAACACTCCCAAGCAACTTAGTGCCATCTGCAAACTCAGTAAGGGTGCACTTGATCCCCTCACCCAGATGATCAATAAAGGTATTAAACACAACTGGCCCCAACACCAAGCCCTAGGGAGCCCCACTAGTGACCGGCCACCAACTGGATGTAACTCCATTCACCATCGCTCTCTGGGCCTGCCCGTTCAGTCATTTTTTTACCCAGTGAATAGTGCAGGCATCCAAGCCTTGACCAGCCAGTTTCTTCAGGAAAATGCTGTAGGAAACTGTAAAAGCCTTTACTAAAGTCCAGGTGGACACATCCACAGCCTTTCCCTCATCCACCAATCAACTAACACCTTGCCATAGAAGCAGATCAGGCTGGGCGAGCAGGACCTGTCTTTCATGAACCCATGCTGCCTGGGCCTGATTCCCCTGGTGGTCCTGCATGTGCCATGTGATAGCACTCCAGATGATCTGTTCCTTCGCCAGAACCAAGGTCAAACTGGCAGACCTGTAGTTTCCCAGACTGTCAATCCAGCCCTCCTTGTAGATCAGTATCACATTTGCTAACCTCTCTTGCTAATCAGGCTCTAAACAACTGTCTTGGGGTGATTCTATGACAATACTGCGTTCCCCATGTGTCCAAACCGGCACAACAATTAAGCTTCACATACGTTCAACCTAGACAGTAAATCATTTGGAAATATACCATGATGGAATTAAACTAAAATTCAGCCTATTATGAAGAATGCTTTGACACCACCTGTGCCAGGAATAGATCTGCTGAGCTGCAGTGATTTACAGAAGCACTACCGTTGATGGTAGACCACCTGTGATTCAGAGAGGGAAAGGGAAATAGGGAATAAAAATATATGGACAAAGTATGGATAAACTAGACCAAGAGTGAAATTCAAGAGGAGAAAATATTACCTATTTGTTTTTTAGTACATCCCAGTTTAATATTAGTATCTGAAGAATTGTGACTTCCATTAAAGTATCTGGTAAGAAAGAAAGACAGGCACAAATGAGATTTACAACCTGGTGTTTTCATTTTTTTTCCCCACCAATATTGAAGAGATTATGCAAAGGAATAAAAATAACATTAGAATCTAAGCAATTTATAGCAACTTGCAAAGTCACCTAGCTGACCTTTTCCTAGAAAATGACAACAAAACAAATGGCAAATGAGTTAGAAGAAGAGTTGAAAGATGTTGAAATTTGAAATAAACCAGGAATTTTGTTCCCCTGTCTAGATACAGAATAGTGAGGTTTACGTGACTCTACAAACCTTTTTTGAATGGACTAAGTAGTTTGTGTTTACACAAGAAATGGTGAGAAACAACATGTACGCTGATCCAGTTTGCACTGCAGCAGGCATGAGGACAGATCTTTTGCAATCAGAATGAAACAGAGGAACTCTGAGAATTTCACAGCTTCCTAGCCTTAGCTCTCTGGCTGTCAATCTACACCTTGACACTGGGGCCCAAGTAACCATTTGCCAAGAAAGCCTAGGAAAAGTTCTCATCAGTTCTTAGATCCAGAAGGAAAAATATAAGCACTTGCTATGTATTTTACAGTGGTTACAGAGTATATATGAATAGCATTTTCTTCTCATGAAAATCTCGAATAGAAATAGCTATAATGCAAAATAGACATCTAAAACTCCCTCTAATGTTTTCTGGGGTTTTTTTTTGCTTTTCTGAAGCTTCAAATTTTTACACCTAAGATTCAGATTATTGTGTTTCCTGATGTAACAGATAAGACGTAGAAATCCAAACTTTCACTGAATACGTCCTATTTGACTTTCAGTCACAAGTGTAGTAATGTAAAGTGTTCAGCTTAAATGATTAAGTACTATTTTGTGGTTTTTTAGGGGTCATTTAGCTTGATAAAATTTAATCTCTGTCAACTCAATAAATTATAATCAGTATTTTTATTAAATGGAATGTTTTTCATAGTAAAGCTAAGCTAGTGGAAAAAAAAATTAAATGGGATCTTTGTTTGTGGAAAGAGGTAGTACAGCATATGAAATGTACCCAAACCAAATGGCAGCACTTTGGAACTTTTATTTGGGAGAACCAAAACATTTTTACACACTCAGCTAGGACAAAAATACCTTTTCATATCTGTGCTGGTTTTGAGTTCCATGAGACCAGCTCATGTGGGTACCTTTTCCTTGATTTCTAAGGGTGTATTTAGTACAGAATCACAGAATATGCCGAGCTGGAAGGGACCCACAAGGATCATTGAGTCCAACTACTGCCCCTGCACAAGACAACTCCAAGAGTCACACCATGTCCCTGAGAGCATTGTCCGAACATTTTTTGAAGTGTCTCAGCCTTGGTGCTGTGACCGCTTCCCTGGGGAGCCTGTTCCAGTGCCCAACCATCCTCTGGGTGAAGGACCTTTTCCACATATCCAGTCTAAACCTCCCCTGACACAACTTCAGGCCATTCCCTCAGGTCCTGTCATTGGTCACCAGAGAGAAGAGATCGGTGTCTGCCCCTCCTCTTCCCCTCATGAGGGATTTGTAACTGCAATAAGGTCTCCTTTCAGTCTCCTCCTCTCCAGGCTGGACAGACCAAGTGACCTCAGCCACTCCTCACACAGCTTCCCCTCAAGGCCCTTCACCATCTTCACTGCCCTCCTTTGGATGCTCTAATAATTTAACATCTTTCTTATATTGTGGTGACCAAAACTGCACACAAAATAGGCTTGGGTTGGTTGTAATTTTGTTGTTTCTGGAATTGTGACAGAGATGGAGAAAATATGAGTAAATATGAGTTAGATTAACCTTATATGGGCTTCTTGTGCCACACTATGATCTGAACTCTTGCCCCAGGAGTTCTTCTGATGTACCACTTAATATTTCCTGAAAACTACACAGCTGGTGGGTATTGAGACAATCATGCCTTTATTTCTAATATTTTATATCTCATCTGTCATCCATTGTGGCAGAGAAATGGACTCTTATAAGGTGGATGCAGAATAAAATCAAGGTTGCTCGTGTTCAACAAAGAGTTTGCCTTGGTGAATCATTGCTACTAATGATATTACAGGACAGAAAAGCAACTGAACCCTTAAAATCAACAGTTAGAAAAATAAAATACTGGTTTACTTATGAACTTGGTATTTTGACTGTGGAATATGCTTTGAGAGAAACATGGATGTCCACGTATTCATGCTTTATAGAGAAAAACACATCAAATCACATTTTTGCTGGCTACAATGTTTGAGAAAACTTCCAGTGTTGCATCATGAAACAGAACTTTCCACATTCCCAGTGCATATATGTCAGAAATGTCAATACAAGTAATTGTTTTGTTATCCTCAAGGAATAACTATGAATACATTTACATTATACATAATTTATAGACATTAATACAGAGCTAGCAAGACACGACATGAAATGAGACACATACACCCAACAGGTCAGTAGCTGGAACAACTCATTTCCATGTTACCCTTGAGCTAGGACACTGGCATTTTATACACTTGTTCTTTATGTTCAGATGAGGCAGATGTGCAAATTGTAAAGCTTACAGTTAAGGAAATGAAGATAATATAACATGATGCGGTGCATTTATTGAGTCATCATCAATGCATTCTCTGTATGGCAGGTATTAGAAAAATGTTAATTTTAACATTGGAGATGTTACATGGTACACTGTGCATTGAGTTGCATCAATCTGTCATCAAATAGCAATGGAATGTTCGCACCAAAACACTATGGCTTACATGCACTTCAAATTTTTAGGAAATCTAAAAAGGAAAAAAAACCTCACTTAAGATGACATATCAAGTTCATATGTTTCCAGTGCAAACTTGCATAATTTATATTTTGAAGTCTCTGCCTTAAGAAAAGCTATGCCACTGTTGTTGAAATAGACACATTTTGTAAATAACCTTTTCATAGCGGCATAGATCACTAAGGCTGGAAAAGATCTCTAAGATCAGTGACTTCAATAACTAACCCAGAACTGCCAAGTCCACCACTAAGCCATGTTTCCAAGCACCACATCTATATGGTCTTTTGAAAATTTTCAGGGATGGCCAAGCCACCAGTTCTCTGGGCAGCCTGCTCCAATGCTTGACAGCCTTTGCTGTGAAGAAATTTTTTTCTACTATCCAATCTAAATGTCCACAACTAATGGCCCAACTAGAGGCCATTTCCTCCTGTCCTACTGGATTTACTTGGGAGAAGAGATGACTCCCACCTCACCACAACCTCCATTCAGGTTCTTTTGAACAGATGCATCTATTTGCAGATCTACACATACACTTTTTGTGATAAACCAGAAGCAGTTTACCAGAAAGTCCATAGAATGAATGAATTACTGACAGCTGCCACATTCACATAGAAAGTGAAGTGGCTATTACAAAAAAACAAACAAACAACAAAAAAACCTACCAGGAAATAAAGAGCATTGAGAACCATAAAGTATATCTAAAGCATAGTAAAAAATTACCAAACAAAAAGGAATTAACTGTAAGGAAATACATACCTGGAAACCAATTTGGTTAGCTTCTCTCTTATGAGGTATGAAAATGCATTCTATTAATTCACAGACTTTTTAATTTTTTTGGTCTCCTCAGTGCTTCCATAGACAGGAGTGAGTTGATTGGCAAAGCTTCAGAAATTAAATCATATAGCTGAGAAGTTTCAGGACTTGCAACTTTATTTAATGTTTCCACCAATAAGTCTGCAATCGCTGTGTAAATTAACTTAATATTTAAGCCTACTCATAAATCTGGTCTGCATAAAAGGTACTTTTAAAAAAAAAAAAATCACTCCAAGCTATAAAGCCTACCAACTGCAGTGAAAACAATATGCATTTAACTAGTCCTGCAGCTCTGACACNGGTACTTTTAAAAAAAAAAAAATCACTCCAAGCTATAAAGCCTACCAACTGCAGTGAAAACAATATGCATTTAACTAGTCCTGCAGCTCTGACACGAAGGCTGTATTTTGTTTCTGCTTTATGATCAGGAACAGAATTGGCCACCAGGGATCTGATCTTTCAAACTTGCTTAAAGTCAAACACATGAAGAGTTCCACTTGCTTCAGTGGAACTACTCATATCCCAAACGTTAAGCACATGCACAAATCCCTATCATTTTACAAATGTGCAAAACCAACACAAGATCTTTGTGTGGGTTTGCTCCCAGCTGATGATGCTTTCAATGAAGGAGAGAAGCATGGCACATTAGATTCGTGTAGCGTGGCTGTAGCCCATCAGAGGACTGAGCTAGAATTGGATGAGATACAATTACACGAAACACAGAAACCTATTTCTTTAGAGCTCTATAGGACACATGACTCTGTGGCGTAGGGATAGACAGAGACTGACTGCTTCATTACATGGCAGAGTTGAGTGATGCCGCTTTGACCTGCTGGTTGCTGATACAGCACAGCAACAAGTTCAGACAGGTTAATTCCCAGACCTGCCGAAGGAACAGATCCTTGCATTAAATAAGATTCAAGAATGGACCATCAGCTCAGTTTGGGAATCAACATTCCTTAGATAATTTGTATTACTCAATAAAAAGTACAAATTATGACATACAAAGATTAATGAGATGAGATGCCTTAAATCAATCAACAGTCAGGCAAATTTCGAAGCAAAACCAGACAAATGACTGATGGAAAAATACAGATGAGCAGAAAATATTGGACTCTTACAATAAATTTCTACAACTAAATCTGAGGGAAAAGAGGTAGAAGGGATTAGAACGCCACTAAATTAAGCCAGTAACATTTAAAAGAGAAATAAGGACATTGAACAGATCTGTCTCCAACCAATGCCAGTTACATTATTACACAATTTGTCTGATGTAATTACAGTTTTAGGACAGAGGTAGAGCTGAATACTCTTACATTTGAAGCAAAGAGGATTTAGAGTCACAGGACTTAAATTGACCTGAGGCTGAAAACGAAAAACACAAAAGACTAACAAGAGCCTATATAAAATAACGACAGCAGGAACAGGATAGAAATAAATCTCCCACCAACAATAACACAAAAGAGAAATAAAAGACAGATTTCAAGACTGACTCACTCAGGCCACAGTGAAATAGCAGTAAAGGCAGTGTGCTAGTAACCTCTGATCCTGGCAAATCCTGTGCTCACACAGCAATGAAAATTGTTAAATGGAAAGATGTAGTAAGACTTGTGGAGCTTGGTGGAGGAATGCACCTGCCTGCAGGGAACAGCCTGGAGGTTGATCTGCACAGACATAGTCCTCTGCATAAATAACAAGCTCACCTGTACACACAAAAAAATTTCTCGTATATTTCTGGCCAAACAGGTACTAAATGCAGGTACAAGTGTAGAAATCTCATCATACTCTGGATCCTAACACTTTTATGGCCTTTGAGACCCCCATGTTTTTCATCCTGAATAAGAGAGGCAATAATGGTGGCTGGTTGCATATGATCTTTCATTATCATTACATATTCATGGCAGAAGTAGTAGTATTCCCATCTGAGAAAATTATTCATACGTTAACAATTTCCCCTACAGCAAGATTAAACCAAGCCCTTTCAAAAATTTTAGTAGGTGGAAAGGTAAAGACCAAACTAATAGTCCAGTGTTATTTGTTGGCACATTTGGATTCTGTTTCTGTTATAAACATATGGGACCCTCTCTGGGAAACTTGCTGTTTTGAGGTGTCTAACTGTATACAGAACATCTATTATGAACTGCCCCAAAATAAATACATTCAGATGAGTATACAGACTGATGAGTCATTCTGCAATAGAAAAGCTTTGTCAACAAATAACTGACCAGCTACAACTTAAGCATATCATGGTCTCTCGAACAGCACACTGGATTTTTTTTTATGAACCCGAATTAAAAAATTAAGGCTGTTCCAATACATCTTTAAAGACTGAAACTCTGGGACATTTTCATGCCAGATCTACTTCTCAGGTTTACATTAGCACTGTCTGTCACGTTCAATCAGATGCTTACAAAAATCATGCAAAGGTGAAGCAATCAGTGCATCCAAAGGTGAGTGCACCCTGCAACATAACACTGGTGGAAGATATTCAATAACTCTGCAAATGATGCTGACAGAAGACATATCTAAAAGACAGGATTCTATGTATTGATTTACATAGGGTAATACTTTATAGCACATTGCATATAAAAATATAAAATTTATGTCTGTGATAAACGCTTACTTAGGATATGATATATTCAAATCACAGAATCAGAGAATCAATTAGGTTGGAAAAGACCTCTGAGATCGTGGAGCCCAATCTATGATTGAAACACCACCTTGTCAGGCGGAACACGGCACCAAGGGCCACATGCAGTCTTTCCTTTAACACCTCCAGCGGCGGTGACTCCGCTACCCTTCTGGGCAGCCCATTCCTAATTCCAGCTCTGTTCCGAAGGCTAGTTAAACGAGCGGCCTGGTGACCCGCAAGAGCCGAGCCGCGGTGCTGCTGCGGGGTGTCCGGCGCGGCGGCAGCGCCCGGCGGCGCGGGAGGCTCCGCCCGGGGCGGCCGAGCTTCCTCACTCACCCTCCGCCAGCGCGGCCGCCGCGCTGCCCCGGCACTACGAGTTACGCCATGCAGGGGCGACCTCTGCTGTTCCTTTTGTTTTCAGGCCTACAAAAGCGGGGAAAAACCCAACAAAACGAACCAAACCACCGCTTTCCTTCCGCGGAGGAGGAGGGGAAAAGAGGCTTTTCGACATTCTCGCGGTGTATCGCAAATTATCTTCCCTGCTCCTCTGTGCCGGCTCAGTCTGTTGGCCTCAGTATTAGACCTCGGAATACGAGATCATTATTTGAGACAAATATATGGTATTTATATACAAGTATTTACATAGCAGATGTCTTATTTGGACTGTAAAAACAAACAAAAAAACCCCAAACAAACAAAAACTTTCTTTAACTGCCTTCAGTAAAGACACTTCAGCAAGAAAGCCAGTTAGCTAATATTCTCTTGAGCTGGTGGTTTCAAATCATGTCTTATTTTTACAGGCTTTACTAGGAATGACATTTGGGCAGCTTGATGAAGGAAACAAAGTTTTTACAATTGGTGTTAATTGCGAGGTGGCTTCATACCTCCACAACTTGAAAGTAGAGTACAAAGAAGCCACGTGTCACACTGAAAGAATGTAACAAATTCTGCTCTATTTTTTAGTAATGGAAAAAACAACAGCAGCACAGAGTAGCGTTCCCCATCCCCTCAAATAACCAAAGCTTTCTCCTTATTTCTGTTTAAATGTGTTTTGTTGGCCATCTAAATAAGCCTTCTAAAATTTTTTGTCTTTCTTTGCTATTTTTATTAAAATTTTAGATAAATTGGATAGGAAACATTTGCCTGCAAGTACATAAACCTAGAATGCTTTAAACTCTTTAGTGCATATAGAAAATTATCTAAAGGTAATTCCAAGGGCTTCTCTATATTCATTGTAAGGAGGTACAAAACACTAAAAACCACCAGGTGTTAATGTAAAGAGAGGGTCGGGACTTCCTTTTTTCACTTAAGTAGCTAGGCATAAAAGTTTAAGGTCTTTGCACTTTCAACAAATTTCTTTCACTGGCCACCAAGGAAAATTAAAAAAAAAAAAAAAAAAAGAAAAAGAGAAGTATGTTCTATCTATTTCAATACATCTTCAATTATGTGACAACTTGCCTTGAACTTCTACCTTAAGCAAAAAGTGTTAATTTCCCCTTTAAGCATAAAACTTTTCCAAACACCAGAGTAGAAAAACATAATTGCTGTGCCGTCATTGGAAACTACGGTTAAATAGAAACTTGACTTTTTTTTCATAAAAATCACCTGGTTTTTAAAGCCCAAAAGAAAAGGACACCACCATCAGCGTTTATATAGACAAGAATGTTCCTAAATGCCTTATCAGGGTGATTTAATTTTCCATCTGTCTGCTGGATTTTCTTTGCATGAAGATCTGGACACATACAAGAATGCGTGTGTTTTCTTTTTCTGCCATGCTACTAAGAAAGTAACTCAGGATCACAGAGCAGCCTTTTGCTGCAACTAATCCCTCTGGATCTGGTCGAGCCTTTCAGGCTGCGCTTCCTGTCTCAACCCGCCTATGCGTTCTGAAAGCAGAATGAAAAAAAACCCCAAAAATTTGGCAAACAGCCATTTTAAAAAAATACCAAACCATTTGCTATGCAGGTCGAACTTCAAAGAATGCTTGAACCCCCCCCCAAAAAAAATGAACAGTGCAGAATCCTAGTTATTCCTTGGATTCATCACATGGTGTCAGGGTCTTTTCTAGGGTCAGATTTGAGCCCTGAATAGTGGGAAACCCCAATCTCTGTACAGCATTGGGAAGAAACTGCAGGGTTTGCATCATCAGAGTTAAAACAACTTCACTGAGGCAAGGCTAAGGACCTGATTATTTTTCTGTACAAGCAAGAATTGATTTAGAAATCCAAAAACTAAAGCAAAAAGCTATTTTTTATCTCTTAGTTAAAATTATCAGTAAGTTATTTAAAAATTATGATTCTTCTCGGTATTTAAACACTGTAGTAGAGACTAATAATGTGAGAACCACATTTACTAAGAACATAATTAATAACAAATCAAAATCTAGGACCAGACTGACCACCTCTTATACGCAGTGCTCATGCTTGCAAATTTCAGCTGATTGAGATCATCTGTACATATGGGCAGCAGAGTAAGGAAGGATGTGTGAACCTGTACCTATATCTTGTCCCCTATTTTAACTCCAGACTGCTATATGCAAATATAAATGACAAATGCAAAGTCTTGAAAGCATTCAACAGACTTCTATAGCTCACACGCTGTGTTTAGGTAAGTGAGCCTTACATAAAAGTGATCAAATGACTGTTCCTTGGTGAGCACTCCTGTGAAGCACCTTCTTATGATGGAGAGGCCAGAAGATCTCTCTCTCTCTCCCCCTCTGAATTTATGATCTCCCCACACACACTGATCAGGCCAGCCTTGTCACAGCATGGTGAACTTCCCACCCCCAGTAAAAGCAATAAAGAAATCTCCACAGAGCTCAGAAGTCACTAATGCCCATGTGATGCCAATGCTAGCTTTTCCAACAGCACCCCTATTATTTGCCCACTCCTTTCTCCCACTACAGAAGGGGAACACGAGAGTAGAGAATTGACCAGACCTTTCGTTTGCACACACAATAAGCTGTACATGCTCCCTTTACATCAATATATGGTGTGTCAACAATAAAGGAGTTTTGGTTTTTCGGGGACTTTTTTTTTGTTTTGGGCATTTTTTCATTTGGTTGTGTTTGGATTTGTTCTGGTTTGTTTAATAGTGCCAAGACACACCTCTGCTTCCTAAATGAGGCAGAACATTCTATTTAGCGACCACCACAACATAGATCTTCCTTCATTATTGTTTGGGAAAAAGGCAGATGTACATTTTCCTGACCTTTTTTGTTTTTAATGATAGGAAGGAAAAACAATTATTCGTGCCATGTTCTGAAGTTTTTTAAGCTTACAGAAGTGTTTATAGATAGAATGGCTTTTATTTTAATTACATTTCCTTATTAACAAAGAACAAGCAATAACACTGCAGGTAATGCAAGAAGGCAGCAGAAAAAAACAGGCTGGTGAATATGAGAAAATTGTATCAGTATTCCTTCCTCACAACACAGAAAACACCTATTGTCCACATCACTTTTCATCATGGGCACTGAAGCAGGATTAGAAGAGTGCTTAACCAGACTATTTAACCTTCACTGAAGGAGATAGAGTAACTTAGAAAGTTCCCACTCTGTTACTACCTAGGCCCTCCAAACCATCTCCCTCCCGTGGTATAAACTGTAACTAGACATTTCTTTCCTTTCCTTTCCGGAGGTTTACTTTTCTGTAGATAAATTTAATCCTCTCCCCTGTCTCCCACATAGTTTTTTTGCAAAAACTTGGAGCCAGGAAAGACTTATTAAAAGGAATTTGCTATTATAAAGGAAGCTAACAGCCCTACTGCCCCTTACCTTGTCTTCAGAGGAGTAGAAGTTCACTATACATTGGATCAGCACATATTGCTCTGTATGTCTCTGGTAGGTTTAAAATGAAAATATTCTATCATATTATATAATATCGGTAAACCTGTGTTTTATACCAGAATCTCTAATGTAAGGAGAGAATGAAGCAATGGCATTTTTTGCTTCATCTTTAAAGTTAACGAGACTCCTCAATGCTGCAGAAGTTTTTTCTCCCCGATGAAAAAGGAATGGGCTATTTGCTACAATTGCCAAAGGACTGAGGTCTGCCAAGGAGGCTCGTTTTGCTTGCATCATCTTAGAGGAATGATCCACCAAGGTATATACTGGCCAGCACAGCATCTGGAAACTTTGCAGCTGAAATTGAATGCCAGAGCTCACTGTGGCAAAATATAAAAAAGCTATTTACAGTGACACATGTGACAATAAAGATCAGAGCATAGTTTTGGCACAGAAGAAAATTCAACCCTCAACTTTGTTTATGTTTGCCAATATTTGGTTTAGCACAATTATTCACTTAACAAGGCTTTTATTCATTCATTTCAAGAAAGAAGATAATGGCCTCAAGTATTTAATTACTAAGGCAGACTAAAGGGGAAGAAAAAAACCTCCTTAAACCACATCTTAAAAGAAAAAAGAAGCCAACCCACAAAACCTTTTCAAATATGCTAAATATGATCTTAAACTGTCCTAGAGGTTTTTTTTTAACTGATGTTTTATCCTTTCTCTGGAAATTCTCCTTCTGTTTCTCCAGAGTATGTACAATGCAAATTCTAGACAGAAATCTAGTAAGCATACACACCTACACAAATGTATACACAAGTTCATTACTAAAGACTTTAATACTTACATATTCTGTGCCATGCGAAGTGCACATTCCATGTACTTATATAGATGGACAGATAAGACACTAGTTGAGTGGAGAGTACTAAAGAGGAAAATTATGTCTTGAACTATAATTGTGTGATTATATTTAGACTCTGAAAGATCCACTGAAGGAGGAACCATCTGCTTTACTAAATAAACTCCTGGAATAAATACTGAATGTACTGTATTCATCTGCAACCCAGCAAATCATTGCAGTGTAGGACATTGTGTGGATTATGAATGTGCATTAAATTAAATATTGTTACAGAGTTTTTCTCCCACCTTAGGATGCACTCAACACTTTCCTCCTTCCTGTCTGACAATGTGTTGCCATGCTATAAAAGCCCTAATGCCCATTTCAACGATTAGCTGTACATCAGCATTACTACTTCAAATCCACAAGTTTCACATCAAGCATTAAATGGGATGAATATTGATCTGCTAAAGAGGATTTATTTATTTCTAGCTCTATCCAAAGATCAACTACCAGCAGCTTTTGGTGGATCTGTTGAGCTTTCACAGCACAAAGCTACTGCATACATGACACCGGACTTGACATTTCAGTTCTGGAAGAAAACCAAACAGTAAATTCACTGCAATAATCCTAGATAAATGAGATGATCACTGGAAAAGCTGAGATAGTTAAGTGGTCTATCAGAAAAGTCCAAAGGATGATATTGAATTGTTGCTACACAGTAACCTCTCTCATGACAACATGGCACAAGATCACCATATCACACGCCAATATCTTTGCCTTAGAAAAGCATCATGTCTTCAGATTATCTTGGAACACTTCACAATTATGTTCTGAGCTGAAAATTTTATACTCCACAGGATTATAATCAGATACATATCAATATCACAATATTTACCCATGCATTCCTTTTTTTGTCCTGTTCAGTCAATAACACACTAATAACTGTATAATGCATTCAAGAAACACAGATACCTCTTTCAACCCTCCCAGCACAGGTAAGAGGTTTCTTGTAAAGTAAGTGCTGTCCTCAAAACGTTCTTTTCACTGTATTTCAGAAGAGATCATTTTTTACTCTTTGGCACTGATTAAGTAGGAAAACATACAAATGAGTGGATGAGGACTGCAAGGAGATTAGAGATGAACTTGCCTTTTATACTTAGATGGCGAAGGCATAAGAGGATGCTATGTTTCCACTAACTTTGACAAGGAGTGTTTGAAATGCCAATGTAAGAAGCCATGAAATTTTTGCTCTGTCACTCACACGGGAAGCTGAAAAAGTCAGTCAAAACACTGCCTCAGTGCTATGATTTCATCAAGACACAATTTCAGTAGCTAATGACATTGTTATAGTCATCTGTTAAGTGTTTCACTTTTATTTATCTGATTTCTCTGCACCAACTTTCCCTTACAAGAGTATTGTTTTAAAGAGCACATGGAGAAGAAAGAGAAACAATGACATACAACGAGAATATTTGCTGCTGTTAAAGGTTGCCTCATTTCTGCCTTCTTATAAGACCACAGTTCTCAAAAAAAAACTTCCAGAAAAACATCAGGAAAAAACCTGTGCAGCATGTTATCAAGACCAGATCTGAAAACCAATGCTTTGTTTTGTTTGCTTGAACTCTGTGAATTCCTAAATGTCGTTGCCACAGGTAGCACTCAGTTTAATTAGGTTTTTGTCTGTAGAACAGTGTCTGCTTCATCAAGGATAGGGACTTTGGGCCAGTTCCATGTGTCAATAAAAGGAGGAACAAAATGTATTTCAACATTAGCCCTGCATTTAGACAAACTCAATCTGTTTTGTTGATTGGTTTTTAAAAAATGTTTCTTCCGTTTCATCTGTATAAAAAAATAAGACAGGCTTCTGAAGACAGCATTTATATGTTCAAATATACTTCAAATGCAGAAGCTTGTATTATTTATAAAATCCGTTAAATGAAACAACTCAAAAGAAGTTTAAAAAGGTAATCTGAAATTTTTCCTGGGTAATCTCTGCTTGGTTAAATATCTTTAATGGGATATCAGTACTGCAGAGCTCCCAAAAGGTTTTTTTTTTCCAACAGCTTGTTTCATTCTTTTGGAAAAACAAAACAAAATGAAACAGTATAACCATAAGTAAATAGTGTTAGGAGAGTCAGTTCTACGTTGCCTGAAGCTTTCAGGCTATTTGTATCTGGAACACATGAAACGACACCAAATTCATATCCTGAGAAGTAAGAATCTTTTTCCTGTCATTCATATTTTCATAACATGGCTCTCTATAAACTACCTTCTAGGAACAGTGTCTACATTTGTAACATAATTTGGTAGAAACTTAATTTTAAGTCACTAATTCTTTCAATTATTTCTACTACTAAATAAATTACAAATTACAGATAAGGAAAACTTACACAAAAAGATAATGTGTATAAATATTTCAGTAGTTTGTTGGGAGTATCCATCAGAAGGATATAATATCAGAAATATGTGCTTAACTCTGGTTTAGTACATAATGCTTTTACCCAACAATAATTCCTTTCTTCACTAACACTTCATAATACTTACCAGTCTGAAAAAGATTGCATTGCTTATGGTTGGAATATAACTGCAAAATTTCAGGCATGATGAAACTCTGTATTCTGTTTTTTATCCTGACAGTGTCCTTTTGACATCCCTATGGTAATTTCTGCCTCTGCAACTTGCTCTACTATTTAATTAAAAAAGGCATAAGCTCTTTCTTCTTCCTGCCCTTCCCCCAACCCTTTGCACTAAATTCCCAAACTATTGAAAAATGCTCATATTTTAAAATTATTTTACAGTGAGTTTAAAATTAACTTTTATTCCCCCCCCTCAATTTACTTACTCATCCTTAGATCACATCTAATCTGCATGCAGAAAATGAAAAAACAAAGATGCCATAAAGCAATACTTGGTGTTGAAACAGAGGCACTTGTCCTCCTTAGAATAATCATCAACAAGGGCATGACCAAAGGCCAAACTCTTCTGCAGATCTTCCACCAAGTCATGTGAGAAAGAACCTCAGTGAGCAATTTATAACAGTGCAACTTCTCCAGGCAGCAGTGTCTCTCAAATGTGCCATATTAACATGTAAATCACAGATACTTTTGCAAGTCATATTTCCACACAATAGAACATTTTCTCTTTTGGTACAAAACATCAATTTATGTAACTTTATGTGTTAATTAGGAATTTTGGGAAATGTCAGTCTGTCCCATCTTCTCACCCCCATGTACTCAGGTTTTAAAGAATGATCATAATACAAACAGCACTATATGATGAACTCTGTGTAATACATACACCACGTGAAATACAGATGAGGGGTTTTTTAATGTATTGTTCTACAAATCACAAATTCTAACACTGCCGAACAAAACTCCTAGCTGCATAAAAAGATGCAATAAACCTCTCTAACAGTAGCTGATTTGTATGCAACATTGACCATAAGGGTAACTCTTCAGTAAACCTGAATCTCATCTATAATGCATAGCAGTTAATAAATCATAGTAAAATCAGGTGGCTTAAAGCCAACAATACCCAAGTAGTAATGGAAAGGAGGGAAAGATTTATAGAGAAACAGACTCTGTCTGGATTTTGCTTTAAAGCGGCTCACACAGCACATTGGGAAGATCTTGCTGTGGTTTCCAAGTGGACACATCTGTGTCATGCTGACTCACTTCATCCTTGCCCCAACATTGCTCCTCACTTACCACAGGTGATGCCCCTTCGCCAAAATCATCTTCTTTGACCTTCCACTGGATTTTTTTGCTTATCAGCTCCACGGCATCTGAGCTGCAAAGGAGAGAGATCAAAATAAGATCAGAGTATTGCTCCTGAAATCTCACAAAAACATCTCACACTACTTTTCAAACTTAAAGAAGAATACTTTAAAAAAGCCTCCCAAAATTGGCTTCTCAACCTTCAAAAAGCCATGCTACAAATTATTCAAAGTGCCAGGCATTTCCCGGATCCAAAATCCAACTGTATAGAAGGGAGAAAACGTACTTCAGCATTTATGATGGGAAGAATGTTTTTTTGCTTTAAATATCAAGTGTAAAACTGTTCTCTCTCTTCTCATTGGAGATCCAGGAGAGCAGGATATTACAGACGATTGCTGCTGCACAGATTTGAGAAAATTCTTTTCTTGTTGTTTTAGAGCTTGCCCATGGCAACCAGAGGCACTTAGCTAGGCAAAAGTGTTAGTGCAAAGTTAAGATGCCGCACTTTCATGTTAAGCACGCTTGCAGCTTCATCAACGGATAGTGTGATTTCAACTACATACGGGTAAAAACTGGCAGGATACACTTATTTCTTAGGAATCACATTCTGAAGGCACATATATAAGTAACTAATGCTGAAGTTCTTCAGCTCTCAGTTACCTTTCTGTATGTTGTTTGCTCTGACTAAAGGGAAAACATTTCTCTTTTTGCTTTGGTTATACCAAGTTTATGGTTGATATTGCTGGGACCATCCTGATTCAGGATTTAGCTTGGGAAAACTGCAGCAAAATTTCTAAATCGAATTAAAACCAAACCCCCACTTCTCCGCACTAAAAAGCAAATTACAACACATCTACTTAAGCCAGGTTTTTAAAGCCAATTTTGTTATTAAAAACACCCGAGTGTCAGACTGGTACCACACCACAAAAAGCATTTTAAAATTAAAAGCACCTTACAGCATGATAATCCAACGCACAAATAAACCGAGGCCACGCTACCAAAACAAAACCAGATTAGCAGAACCTCGCACAGGGGGAGAGCCTTTGCCCTTTGCCGGGTGCGCTCCCGAAGCCCCAGGAGGAGGGGAGCGAGCACTCCCCGCCCGCGCCGCGCTGCCCGTGAGGGTCCCGGGGCGCGGCGGCGCTTTCCCGGCCGCGAGTCCCTCGGGGGAGGCGGAGGGGGCACGAATGCGGCGGGGGGTGCCCCGAGCATCGGCCGCTGCCCCGGAGCATCGGCCGCTGCCCGGGCACCGCGCCCGGCCGGGGTTCGGCGGCGATTCGCGGCAGCCGGCGCGGCGCATTCCCGGCGCGGGCACGAGATGGCAGCAGCCGCTTGCGGAATGCCGGGCAGCGGGCACCGGCAGCGGGCACGGCCCGAGGCTCAGCTCCCGGCTGGAGACCGCAGCACCGGCCTGCGCGGCTGCCGCGCTGCACCAGGGTGCGCAGAGTAATGGCAGGATTAATGGAAAAAATTACACCCCTCCCCAAAAAGACACAGTGAGATGCAGACTGGCGGCGAAATCACCACAGAAAAACGGAGAGAAATAACGCGTAGTCTACTGTTTCAGAGGTAGATAAATATATAAGTATCACCTACTGCCAGGGAAGAGAAGGGGATTTTCCCCACTGATCTCAGGAGCAGTAGGGTTGAGTGCAAAGAAGTGGCGCAATATGTTTTTCACAGCTATCTTGTTTTCTACAAAACAATTATTTTTTTTACATGACAAATTATTTTCTTGCAACTTATTTGCAGCATCAAACAGCAGCAATGAAGTCCTTCAAAATGATGGCTAAAAGCCAGTCTCAATAGTATTTATTTAGGGATAATCATGATGACAATAATAAACAAGTGAGAGTTCTTACCAAATAATTCAAGTTTGTTCACCGTTTGCATATAGATTGGTCTAGTTCATTTTGCAGACTTTTTATAACATAAAGCAACACAATTAGCATCAATAGTTATGGCCACAGTTTTCCATCTCAGCTCTGCTTTAAAAAGATAGGAAGATAATTCATGTGAAATAACCTTTATATAAAGCTGTCATGCAAACAAACAGATAAGCCCTACAACTGGTGAGCTACCCATGCAAGCAGCTCAGCTGCTGCCACCCTGTCCTTCCAGAGGCATGGCAGGGGCCTGGCCTGAGCACTCCTCCAGCCCATTAGCCCACTGCAGCTCTCCCAGCACATCACCCCTGCAAAAACAGCTGCGGGCAGAACCCCCTAATTTTTATGCCCTTGCTTCAGTGTATTGCCCATCCAGGGGACAATCGCTGGAATCCTTCCTATCTTGTGCAGGTACAACTCATGCAGGTGCTGAACTCACAAGAAGCAGGAAGGAATCCACCCAGAAAGCAGCAGCCACTCAGTGCCACAGTGAGGAATGCACGCTGCTGGAAGGTGCTGTGATTTCCCTGCTTCATCAAACTGGGAACAACGAGGCCCAGAGGATGTGGAAGCACGGAGTATGCTGGTGAACGAAAGCACACAGTACTCACATGCACAACAACTGACAACAAGTAATCATAGCAAAGGTTTTTCATGTATCAACGCAAGCAATGGATTATGCTTTCCTGGCAAGAAATGTAAACTTACTAACTATACTCCACATTGTCTTTACAAGTAGCCAAGAAAGTGTTATTCCAGAATTCATAGTTAGACTTGGTAATATTTTGCAAGGAACGGTCTGCTGGCAGACTCCGAGGATGTACAGTCTGTACAGTGTCTCGGTCTGTGGTTTGACTCTAGCTCTTAGCCAGAATATTCCACTGTCAATCAATCCTAAACAGAAAAAGACACTGCTATGGCTATTAAATAAAAAAAAGAACATGTATGAATTAAGAAGTTCAGATGAAACAAACAGCAAAAAATGTATAAAACCCTCAAGTTAATCGAGAAATAAATTATTGGGGAAAAAAATAAAAATAATAAATATCTATTTTCCCTAAAATTAGAAAAGAGCAAAAATCCTAAATATCTTTTGACCAAAATTCAAGTAAAACTATTATTATTTTGGTGGGTGGGGAAAAAAAAAATTAAAATCAACTAACACCCTCTTTTTGCCCTGCTCCTTCAGCTTCTTCTGCAAGAGGGTTGCGTGCTCCATGTTCAAGAAGAGTCCTAATGACACTACACGGGTTCAGCCTGTCTGCAGTGCATTTAATTGCTGTTTAATTCCTATTTATCACTAATAGATGTAACTCACTGAGTGGGTGGGGGCCCCTAAAATCTGTACTTGCTTCTAGTGCTTTTTAAAGTTCTTAACAGACCATGCAGAGAGTGTCAAGTAGATCTAAAAGATGCAACTGGAAAATAGTACGTTAAGCTTTCACATCAACCCCCATTTGGTAATGGTTTGTAATATGTGCTGTTTGAAATACTGGTACAAACTCAGCAAAAGATGATGTAAGATTAAATAAA
Source organism: Callaeas wilsoni (assembly GCA_013398955.1). Classification (NCBI taxonomy): domain Eukaryota; kingdom Metazoa; phylum Chordata; class Aves; order Passeriformes; family Callaeidae; genus Callaeas; species Callaeas wilsoni. The sequence continues at coordinate 61,891 of VWPU01010971.1, forward strand.
GAGGGTCAGAAGTTTGGGGAGAAGCACTGAACAGTAGCAGAGGAGCACAGCAGCTGTTACACAGCACACAGCAACACCACAGAATAGTTTATGACAGGAAGTGAAGAAAATTCCACAATCCACCTGAAGCTACAGTGGGAATTATGTAGGCAAAATATAGTTATTAAAATTGGAATGCAACCAAGACTTCAGGGGCTAATAATGCTTTTCTTGCAAGAGATAGCAAAAAAAATCCCCAAGCATCTTCATTGACCACAAACTGCAAGACCACAGCTTTACATCTCAATTGAAAGACACAGCTTTTTCCATGATAAATTGTCACAAGAACGTGATCTTTCTGGGATGTGATTTCCTGGCCAGCAGTCTCCATTTCCTTCCAAAAACTGCAAAAAGAGTTAGTGATTTCAGGACTTAGAAAAAAAGTAATCTCCCTAATATATATCTCTCTATAAATACACATTCCTTTGTATGTGTATACACACACCAACATGTATATAAATAATGTATATAAAAAATCCTCTTTAAAGCTATTGCCAGTGTTTAAAAAATAATTGGCCTGTCTCAATGAAATGTAATTTGGCAGTCACAATGTGAACATATTTACTATATATTGTGTCCTTTAAATTTCTTTATGCTAAAATTTTATAATTTCTTGCCTAGAAATTGACTTGATTTTACAGCCCAAATATTCACTTCAACGAGGAATTAAAACACCTCACAGAAAAATTACACTACATGCTCTGTGTAGTTTATTTTATGTCTGCATCTATAAAACACATACATGTCATGCACAAATATTTAGGTGTATAAACGTGCAGATTCTGAAAGTACATATGCATTAGGACCATAAATACTCCCAGAAGTGGAACACACACATTTATGCAGTGTGTGTTTGTTTATACAAGTATGACTGGACATAAATGACTGACATAAATGTAGATAAAGCCTCTGTGTGTTATACATTGAAGGTGCTTTACTGTGATATAAAAGATTCTTTTATGATGAAATTTGAGATGCACGTGTTTCAAGGAAAACTACATGGAAAATAGCTGTCTAGCTCATCTCAGGACTGAACAGATAATGGGTGCTATTCTAATTTGTCAAATCCCTTTTACAGCCTCTGTATGTACTAGAGAAAAACAATTTTTTGCAGATGTTTATTTGAATACAAACTTGTTCTTGTATTTTGCAGCATTGAAAGATACCAATCTCTTTCAGAGGCATAAAGCAGCTGTAAAGCAGCATTGATTGCCATAACATCTTACCACATAAAGAAGAAACATTGCAATGGTAGGCACACAGTTATCTTTAAAAATGGCAATTCTTCTGAATGCATTCTGGTATCAATAGCATTGAGTGGCTTAGAAACTTCAATAAAAACATACCTGTAGTAAGACCTGCTAAAGCAGCAGAAAGAATTTTTCTTTTCTTTAAATGTAGCATAGTAAACGCTGAACATGTTAGAAAATAGTTATATGTAAAAAACTCGAACTACTATATAGTCTTTTATTACTTAGGAATATTAATTTTCCTTGCTTTATTCAGTGCTTTGAGTAAGATCCACTCCTAATGCAATTAGTACTGGACAAACAGATGCAACATTTAAGACTTGGACTTTGCAACCTTAGTGGCTTTCTTCCATCGTCAAGGGGAATTTTTGAGATACATGTTGAGTAAACACACAAATATTGAGACTTCTTCACTGTATGTTGTGGTGAGTGAACCAAACACAAGAATAACCAGGGGGCCACAGAGCCCAGAAAAAGAGGTTTGGTGGGCTGGTTCTAGAGGGTAAAACCCCTCTGTAAGGATGGCTTCTGCCATTGAAGTCCTGGGATCTGAGCTTTGCTCGGTCTGGCTGACTGACAGTTGACAGACACCCCTTGTATCTCCTAAGGAAAGGTAACCAGACCTGTCCCGCCTTTCCCCTCTTCCTCTAGGTCCCTGCTATGTCATCCCCGCCCCCTTCCCTGTATCCCTTAAAAGCCCCCTCAGTCTCTTGTCTTGTCCTCTTCGTTTCTGGTCCACTTCGAGGGAGCTCCTACAATAAACCCTTGGAACACTGGCTGAAGTTGCCTCCTCTGCTCATTTATTTCTGGTCACACATGGGCTATCTATAAGCCCCAGGCGCGCTAGGCTTCGTGCCCTCCACCGCACGGGCTGGGAGGCTGGCTAGCGAGGCACCGAGGTGCCACGGGGTGTTCTCCCTTTGTGTTGGGCACACCTGGACAAGCTGCTGCCATCTCAGCCCAGGCAGCGCGCCAGCGTGCTAATATAACTATATACTCTCTCCTCATAAATTTCTTGCCTTAAATTTGTCTTATGACATCGCACTAAGTCCACAGTCTGGATCATAATTTGGAAGTACACATAAATGGAGTTACTACAGTATATCGGATTCCGGTCTCCCCGGTTCTTGGCTATGTCAGATCTGCCAGGTACACAGCAGTGAACACAGGCCGTGCCTTCCCACCGCACGCTGGCTGGGCGAGAGCCAGGTTCTGCCTGGGAGTGTTCTGACCACAGGAGCTTGTTACAGCTTAGGCTGGGGGAGCTCACACTTAGACCAGCCACACCACCACCCATCTCATCCTGGGATCTGCTACCAGAAGGTGCAATTACAGGCTTGTCTACAGACACACAAGAGAGTTTTAGCCCCAGGGAGTCTCTGTGGGATTCTACGCTCTAGGTACCATTACTGAATTTGCCTCGCACATGCAATATTAGGTTCACACTTGAAATCTGGGCTTTTTGAGCATGGATATATGCTCAGAGTTTTGGAAGTGTGCCCGTTATGCTGACTGCCCAGGGTAGCATAATACACTGTCCTTATGCCCAAACTGTGGCAATGCTTTTTGCCATTGCTTTTAAGATAATAATGCTTTTGATGCCTGCAGAAAAGAGGCACAAATAACTAGGGTTCCATTTCATTCCCCAAATTATTTGTACTTACAGTCTGTGGAATTTAGCAGGCATAATTGGTAACTATGAATCGGAAACATAAATATTTACATGACCTTGGCATTCACACCACAATTATCTATAAATTCTGACTCGACTCATGATTATTTATCATCTTTCTGAAGTGTAAGCATATAGAGGATTTCACAAGGCTAACCAGAAAACCATCCACAACTTAAAATTGCCTTAAGCAATATTTGAAATACAGAAGACCTGATCCTCTGATCCTAAGGACAGCTATTCCCAAAATAATCGGATGGAAATACATAGGAGAGCAGACTCAAATGAAGATTGTTCACACAAGGACACATTATGAGATTGGGTCCTAGTTTGTAATTTATTACTTTAGACTGCAAAGCACAAAATACTTAATTTCTTTGTTATTATTGAGCTTTATATCCTTTTAAGTCCTCAGTTGTCCTATTTTGTTCTTCATTTTTAATTCTTTGCTTCTGCTGTTTCACCCTTCCCATACCAGTCATTCCTGTTTTCCTTACCTATACATTTTTTCATAGCTCAGGTGGAGTTGGGATGTTTACAGATGGCAGGTACAGGGTGGGGGGATGAGCCCACACAAGAAGCAACTTGTTGGTTCAAACAGCCCAGCGAGCAAACAGTTAGCAGATTTGGACTGCCCATCACAGAGCAGGGGCCTGGACAAGATGACAGCAGCAGCCTGCTTGAAAGCAGGTTGGGACCATTACTGGTAATTACAGTTAATCAGCAACAATTGTCTTGAGCAAGATACAGATCAACATTGAGCACCAACCTAACAGGACCTAATGAGTGTAATGGAGGATGAAGAAAGCCTGATTAAACTTGCAAGGCACTGAATGACCTGAGCAGATGAGGCATTATAATTCCCAGACCCTCTCTCTCCCTCTCTCCCCTTCTGCCTCCAGTCCCCAGTGCCGATGAAAACGAGTCCTGTAGCGACGTGGCGATACAGACTCTGTCACAGCATGCTCTCAGTGGTAGTTTATGGAATTAAACCTTGCACTCTGGTGTGACTGGATATATTTCTATGCTTTATTTTTTTAAAAGTAACTGTCAACCGCTATTTATGCTATATAGCAACTTCTTAAAACTAATCAATAATGTTGTTCAGCAGTCTACGGCTATTGCAATACCTACCCAGAGCATTTTTAAAGCATTTTTGAGAGGTAGGGAATATCTAAGCATTTAAACAGAAATTAAAAAGGTGCACGCTTTTCTGTATCCTTGTTGGTAGTGCTCCTTCCACTAGAGCCTGAACTGATTAGTTGTTCTTTTTCCTCATGAAACTTCTCTGTGGGAACGAACAATTTTAATCCTTAAGATCCTTGTTAAGTACATAGTAATCTCATAAAATATTGATTACAAGGTATGTCATTTTTGCAAGCAATTAATTTAATATAAATTTTGATCTGAAAAGTTTCTGATTAAAAATAAAAATCTGAGAAAAAAATTAAGAAACATGTATTTTGGCATTTATATAAAAAATATTGCTGCAATAACTGCACATTTTACAAATTTTACATTTAAAAAAGTATTGCGTCTCACAGCACATGCTACAAAACAAGTAGTACTAGTAGCCTGTCAGGAAAAACATGCTATAAAATGATTTTATCTAGTGACTCATCAGGGTTAAGAAAGTGAATGTATAAAAGAATTAAGTACAGTTCTCTAGACTTTCCCAAAATGTAAGTACAGATGTATAGACTATTTGCTGAAACACAGCCCTATCAATAGCCCTTCTACTTCAAAGGAAGAGTAATTTGGCCAACAGTAGAAGAAAACTTGAGCTTCTGGTGTGACACGAGCCATCGAAACATCTAAAAGCCAGCCAGCATTTGGTACACCTGTGTTTTGTCAGGCCATAATGACACATTTCCCAGCCGACCCTATTTTCACATATGCTTCACACTGCACCTATAGATCCCTTACAGGAGTTCTGTAGCCAGTTTTAGCAGGAGTGAATAGCTGGAAGCAAATCCTTATTTAGCAGAGTATCTCTGCTGAGTATCACTTTGTTGTCTGTTTTGGGTTTTTTCTCATGTCTGATCTTGATATAATTTTTATTGAGATGAAAGGACATCATTATAAATGACATAAATACTATTACCTGTTCTGCGCTAAATGCACAGCCTGATGCAGCCTAGTCTTTCCCTGCTCTGCCTCTTTCTCAGTCATTAACCTCCCATTTTCCTGTTTAAATCCTGCCTGGACTCCTAGCCTGCTGTCAAGCTCTGCTTGGCCATTTGCTGTAGTAAGACACACAAGAAAGTTACAGAGTCAGGACACGCTACAACTTTCCTGTCCTATACCCCAGCGAAACACCCAAACAAGATAAAAGAAAGGGGCATGCTCACACTGGTCATTTTGTTCAGAGTGGGGACTCTATTGGGGTAGTAGATGTCAAAGTGCTAGGGTAAAAGGAGGATTAAAAAAGAAAAAAAAAAAAAAAAGAGGGATGGACAACCCCAAAGCTGCAGTTCCTGTGTTGTTGCGTTAGTCCTACTGAATGACCTACAAACCCCTCAAGACCAGGAAATTGTGCTATATCTTCTTTTCTGAATAAAATAAGCCCGGTTCATTCTTGCAACGTTGCATTGCGCTGAAGCTTCAGCTACAAAATGAGTCTGCCAGAGAAATTCTTCCCGTCAAAAGGGACAAACTGATTATGGAGAAACACACACAAGCCTGCAACCACTCTCCTCTGCACGACACAGTCAAGGCCAACTCTCCTGTTCTCCAAACAGTTCAGCAGCATCAGGGTCATACTGTAATTCTGGTGCCAGTGTACTGGCTTGTGTCCTTACGCACGAGGATAGGGCTTATCACAGCTGTTGTTAGGAGCCACTGTGCTGCCTTAGGCACTCTCTAGAAAAGGCACTGCAAAGAACCACAGAAACACTCAGATTTCTCTGTTGATATACCATGCTGGATGAGTGAAGGGTAAGAAGAAGCAAGTCCAGAGAGGAATGGAGTTTTCCATGAAGCAGCCAAAAAGCTCAATTTGAGCATTTCAGGTGAGCTGTGCACCTAATCTACGTTTGTCCTTTAGGTGGACTGCCCAGTCTTTAACACTGTTCTTCCAATCTTCAGGCAAATATCAGGATTAAAAAAAAAAAAAAATCTAATGAGGTTTGGGATAAAAGATGGACAACAGGCTGACGTTTAGTTTTTCACCAAAACATCTCTTTCAGCAAGAAATATGGGACAGAAAAAGGTAATGCCTGCTATATGTTAACTCTAAAAAGTAGGACCTGTAACCAACATAGAGAGACAAAACAGATTATTTAAGCAGTTTGGAAAACCTTTGAGATTATGTAAGATTATTGTTAAGCGGTCCAAGATATTAATAAAATCTACTAGAGGTAGATGCTTATAAGGCATCCCATGGTTTTAGCTTTATTTTATGAGTAAAAACAAAACCAAAGAAAAGTGAAAACAACAAAGACCCTCAACCAACAAAAACTGCCACAAAACCACAAAATTTTAATGATCTAGAAAATACCAGTCTTTTACACTTTCTCAGAAAAGCAATAAAAGCAACTGCAGTGTGTCTACATTCAATCCAGAAGGTACTTTTTAAGTACAGGATTTGTTCTGGAAATGTATTTCTTCTTAAATATAATGTAAAAGATGGAAAATTGACTCCTTTGTTGCTGCCAAGGTTTCCCCTCCTACTTGGTCATTCTCTTTCAAACTTTTTTCGTTCATTTTTAACTAGGACATCATTTCATGCTTCTCTACTAGATTGAAAAGCCCTTTTATTTTCCAGCCCACAAAGACATTTAACATTGTAATTAAATTATATCTGTGTTTCTTTCTATAAATTAGAGTCCCTTAATTCCCTCACCACATCACAGTCTCTCCCTTTGTCCCTAATTAACTTTTGTGTCCTTTTCGCTCTCTCCAGTTTTTGACACCATTTTAAATGTGTTGACATCAAAACAGAAGAAACTGCATCTAACATGTAGTGTTTAGAGATTGCTAAATTCTTAACCACAAATGGAGATGACCTAGCCCTGCCTCAGCATTTTTCATGCAAAATTTAAATATTGTAAGAGTACGATCTAGAGAAATGAAGATTTTGCACAAGAATTATAATGAAGAGAGGATACGCTGTCAAGAAGTCTTTCTCTGTCTGTAAATTGAGCTGATTAAGACAGTAGTCATGCTTACTATGAAAAATATGGGGTTTAAGAAACAAGAAAATTTTCTCAAGGTGTACCTCAAACATTTTCAAGGATTTAAAGAAGCCCATTTACTACTGTCAACCTAAAATACTGCACACAACTGAGATTCCTATCTCTGTGCAGAACATGAAAGAGAGTAGGTTTAGATTAAATATTAAGAAAAATTTCTCAACTGTGCAGGTAGAGAGACACTGAACAGGTAGCCCAGAGATGCTGTGGATGCCTCATGCCCTGCAAGTGTTTAAGGCCAGTTTGGATGGAGCTCTAACCAGCCTGGTGTAGTGTCCCTGTCCATGGCAATGGCGTTGGAGCTAGATCTTTAAGGTCCTTTTCAACCCCGGCCATTTTATGATAATGTGCTCCCTGACATCCACAGGAGGGAAGAGTTCTCCCTGACCTTGTGCGTTCTGTGCAACTCACTGGTCTGGGCAGCATTCTTTCGTGTGCTTGCATCAGAAGTCAGTCTGAATCAATTACAAAAGTTTTGGATAGCCTGCAAACCAGTCTGAAGAAAACCTTAAGCCCTTACAAAGACTGCTGTATGGCCTTATTCTCAAGCATTGACAGGGTGGGAGCAGTATCAGTCACGCTTGCTATTAAATGTTCCAATGGTTTTCACAGCTTTTTCATCCTGGAATTTAATTATTCTCAATGCCACCGTGATTGAAATTGTATCAGCACAAGATTATTTCAGTACAATTATCCCTGACTCACATCATGCAAAAGAACAGAAACTTTCACAGGACTGAATTAGTTTACCTACACCAGTTTTACATGACATGCTTGTGGGGATTGCTTGAAAGAGTGGAGCTCCTCCTCGATATATAACATATATACAGAATTGGAGATGCATTGTTTGAACTTTCTTCCAGACCATCTAGTATAGGCTAACATGAAAGTAAGACAAATTTAGTAGCTTTTATTTCAGTTGCTAAGCAAATTAATTAATGAATCTTGCTATTTTCTTATGTGCAGTTTATTCCCAGTCTAGTTTTTCTGTTTGTAGTCTTCTGTTTGTGCAGAAGAAAAAGAGGTTGTACCTCTTTACAGTTTCTCAAATATGCCTGTGTTGCACTGCAGTGCTTCTTTTTGCCCAGTTCTTACCAGAATGATACATCTTCTGAATGATGAAGAGGCTCTCATTTTACATAAGGGAAGTGTGATTAAATGAACTACACACCATGTCTGGACATATCCAAACACATTCTACAGCTTTGAAGGTCAAAACAATTGTTAGATATTGCTTGAATAATATATAATTTTTAATGAACAAGACACTTGCAGTCTTACTGAATCCTATGAAAACTAAACTGAAACCAAGCAAGCAAAAAACCAGGGGCTCAGTCATGTGAAGATTGAATGTAACAGGAAACAAAAAGAATATCTAAAAATGCAACCACAGAAACACCCCTGATCTCAAGTTCCAAGAGAAATGGGATGAAAATATGGGTACTAATGGACTGGTGAGCTAGAAGGACACCTGCTTTTTTCAAATTTCTTGGCTTGCCATGTAAAGGACCAAAAGAATGCATATACCAACTGAATGTTTCATTTTTTCTGATTTTCCTTTTAAATGTGATGTCTCAGAATCTGCTTTTAAAAACTAATTGACAATCAAAGTCTGTAGGCTCTGCTTACCTAAATATTGATGTAATAGTCCTCAATTCACTGCATCTGGAAATGATGAAATCAGTTGGCTTTTAACCCTGATAGCAAATCATCATGATGTGTTTGTATGAATATATACAAAATTAGTGTTTTGTCCTCAAGTGATGAATGTTTCTCTGTACAGAAGGAATAACTGATAATGCTGCATATTTCGCCTAGCCAAGATGATCAAGGTGAACTGCAACAACAGTTTCCAAAGGAGAGAGCAGGATAAACTTTGCTTAATTTTGGCTGCAAGTGAGCCCTTACAGATTGGATAAGAACTCAAATCTTGGTCAAACCTCTTTTAACCTGAATACTTAGGCAGAAGTCATGATTCAGACAGACTCCTGTAGGATCCTAGTTACATTGTGCTTCAGAGAAGGATCGAAAAAACTGAGCCAGTTGCCTTGCCTCGCAAAAAATGTACAGGAGAAGAAATTAAGACCATAATTTGATATAAGAAATCATAGAATCATTTAGGTTGGAAGAGACCTCAAAGATAAGGTCTCCTCTGACCCTCCTTTTCTTCAGGGTGTACAAGCCCAGCTCCCTAGCCACTCCTAAATTTTTGCCCTAAACTTTTGTGGCCATGATTCATCTTAAACAATGTAAATATAATCTGGGGCATAGAAACAGTCATCTTATTCAGTGCATAAGTCTTACAGTCATTATAAATTCCAGCTTAGACTGGGAAAAAAAAATCTATTTGATCAAGTAATTTACTCCATTATTATAAAAACATTTTCTTATTCCAAGGCTGAAGAATTACTACGTGTAGATATAGATTAAGAGGGCTATATCAATTTTGGTTTAAAGCAAACACATTTTTGGTCAGTACTTTTCTTTTACAAATGGAAACTATTTTTCATATTTTTCAGATGCTCTTAGTGGTTGCTTTTTCTTACACTTAAGTTAAAAAAAAGCTGATAAATTTCTTTTATGGTTAAACAATACCAGTGTTTCCTGAAGGTAATTTTATGGGTATACTTTTGTTTTAGAAGTTCCTGACAAAGAGTCAATTGGAAATAACTGAATCAATTATAGTGTGTTCATACTTGTCTAATGCCCTATTAGTTCTGAAATAACAAACGCTAATCCCTAAAAAAGGGAGAGCACTGAATTTTCTTTGTTTTACTTGAACTCTCTTTACAATTATAAAGGCAAGCCTACTGGCTCAGAGATTTGTGTTGCCATGTGCCAGTACTGGGATGCCTGGTAATCAACTTACTGCCTGCCACAGCCAGCCTCTGATTCTTCCAGGAAACATTAACTATTTTAGTGTGGTTGCATCCCCCTGTCCCCTCCTGCCATTTAAATCACCCTACATTCTCTCTAAGTTGCTGTGGGATGCTGTGCAGTACACGGTATGTCTGGCTTTAGCTTAGTATGAGGGCTGTGTGTATATAATTTTTCAGCTTCTTCAGTTGGTTCGTGTAGAGGTAGGCTGGGTCCAGTTGCCAACACTCACATCTGAAATGAAGAATACTCTTGGTCTCATTCTACTTGTTTGTTCTGTCTGGTACATTCTGCCTGTGAGCTCTGTTACAACTACATTTTACAGGGTCCTCTCCCAGCAAAGTTTCCGTTGATATATTATTATTATATGGCCATTTATATAGACCCAACTGTGTTATTTCCATTTTATTGCAAGGACATAAAAGCTGGAAATTTACCAAAAGTACAGAAAGGAGACTAAGAGCCTTTGAAAGAAAATGCCTTAGGGAAATACTGGGTATTAAACAAAGTTGATTTATAGCTGTTGCCAGAATTTGTCAAAGCTTGAGGACTCCTAAAATACAAAATTATCCAGAAGAAAAGGTAGAAATACTTATGTTAGCAATACCAGCTATATCACTGTTAGATTTACTCTTTAATCATTGCCAGCATACAGTGAGATGGTCCGAGCCAGAATGCTCCCTCCACTCTAGTGCCACACAGTCCTTACAGAGGAAAAACCAATTACAAATAGGAACCTGAAGGTTGCACAAACAAAAAACTTGTAGTACAACACAGAATAAGATCTGTTTGCCTAGGAAGGGTTCAGATTTGTGATGTCTGAATCAGCAGCAGTATTAGACATGTAGGAAGAGAAGAACAAGTGAAACTAGCATATCTTCCCTGCAATCTCTCTCTCGTCCACACCAATGAGTTCTGACTCTATTTGCCCCTTAGGGCTTGGCTTGTCTAGGTTACAGCAGTGAAAACAGGTGACAGCAGGTGACCTGTAATGTAATAACAAGTCACTTGTAAACTCTTTGTCCACATCAGTACTAGCAATCCCTGGAAGTGTTCAAAGCCAGGTTGGATGCAGCTTTGAACAATCTGGTCTAATGGAGGATGTCCCTTGTCCACGGCAGCAGGGTTGGAATTAGATGGTCTTTAAGGTCCCTTCCAACCCACACCATTCTATGATTCTATAACTGCAAGATAATATGACTTAGCTTTTAGTAATTCATATGCTCTTGCTGTCACAGCAGGGATAGAGCAACTGCATAGAGAGTTGCTCACAGTAGAGTAGGGAAGCCTTTATAACTGAATTGTGCCTCAGATCCTCAATCTGCACATCAGTCATTTAGGGGAGAAAAAAATACACACACATATATATACATCTTCTGATAACCACTAAGTCATGTCTCCCCACACTTTTACATTTCTTTCTCAGCTACCTCTCTCATTCTTACTTCTCACGGTCATTATTACCTTCCTTTCTCCATAGTCAGCTCCCCTTTCATTTATGCTGTTTGGAGGCTGGCTTCCATAGACATATCCTTTGAAGACTTCAGTTGCCCATTTAAGGCAAGGAATGAACTCTTGCTCCTATTAAGTATTTAATTCACTGATAGGCATTGATGTTCTGTCCTCCTGAAAGCACTCTCTACATGTCTCAAGCCTCTGGGCAATGCTTTAATGCACATAAATTAAGAATAACAAATGGTAGAGATCAGCATCACAGAGGCCAAATTAATAAAATAGAGCCTAATGACTTCAAGTTGGATGCAATCTCAACACTTAAATTCTCGGAGTAAAAGAATTTTCTCACAGATTACAAGACTAATAGTTCTTGGGAAATTGTCTTTTCAGAGAGCTTGGTTTACCTTCTATTCTGTGTTATGCAATGCTCCAAATCATGCTAAGCACTGTATGTCTGGGACAGAGCCTGCAGCGCTTGGGACTTGCTGGTAATTGAAAACAGGTTCTGAAGCAATGATTATCACACAGTAAAACTACAGTATTCCACATGCTGCACAGAGCCAGCCAGTAACCCTAGCCATTTTCTTTTCATCTGAGAGAATAGAACCATGCACTTGAACTTTTTTTGTTTTTGGCAGTCAAGCAGTAAATGCACTGTGAACTTCATTTTCAAACTGTGTTGATATATCCTGGATTTACTAATCATCAAATATCAACTCTGCATTAAAACAAGACACATGGTTACAAGTTCCAAGACAGTAAGTCAAAAGACTATTATGCATTATGCAACTGTAAGCTTCCTAAAAATACTTCCATCTACTTTGGCCTAGTGTCAGGTTTTCAGAGGTGTGATTCACTGATTCTGAGAAAGAGGTTTCAGTCTGAATTGTGTACCTGGATTTCACAAAGCATTGCATCAGGTTTCTCAAAACCGTTCTAGGTCCTATCCAAATTCAGTTATGCACATTTTCACTTAAACACTCCTGAGGATCTCCTCCAGGCATAATTCGTATCTTGAGATCACAGCAAGAGAAACAACTAACTACAATTTCTTTCCGGGCTTTGGAAGGAAGCTGCAGCTGATTGTATTTGGTAAGACACCTACAAATTTGCACAGTCTTTACCAAAAGAACCAAGTTAAGACATCCTTTAAGATCCAGTTTCCTTTTCCAGTAGAGAAGTAAAATTCAGGGAACATAACCAAAAAGTTACCTCAATGGATGCCCAGGTATTGTGCTCCCAGATATTTCTTCTCTCACCTTAAGCAACTCACAAAGCAGAGCTCTGTAAAAACAAGGTTGCAGGATCCAAGTGCACAGTCTTTGTTTATTTCCAGGTTTAAGTCATTGCCTACTCAGTAGAAAATGTCCTTTCCCCTCTCAGCTCTGCAGATTTCCCTGAATGTTTGTCATTCACTTTTATTGCTACTGCTAGTCGGTATTTCAAAGGCCAAGTAAGGCCATCGTTAACCTCTTTATAATGTTATTGCCACCCATGGCTGGCATGGATAGATAGAAATAAGAAAACTGCATGGATGATACAGAAATCTGAACTTCTCAAATCGCTGCCGTGGCTTTGCAGAGTGAGCAGGATTAAAGGGTAGTAAGAATTGATTTTCTCACAGGAGTCAGGTATAGCTATCTACACAGAAATCAGGTTTCTGGAGCAAGAGAACATAATTTGTAGAATGACATGATTTTTCAGGCCAGGACTTCACCTGATATGTCTGTGCCTTTTTTGTCATTGTCTAGTGAACAAAGAAGGTGGCAGCTGAAAGTTGGAAGTTTGATGTGCGAGACACTTTCACAGACAACAATTGAAGTGATCTTTTGGTATTTGAAAGGAATTTTACGTGAATAATTTCTATATGTGTGTGTGTTTGCACTTGTAATCCTAAAATTCTGACAAAGTGAATGTAAATTCTATATTACTACAATTTATAAAAGAGTATAAACTTGATAACCAAATTTCTTCCTTGCATATTAGCATCACAAAAGAGCTGCATTGAAGATGTTTTAAATAACAGCTTTTTACATCTTTGGTAGTTTTGCAAAGGTGTAGGTCATTTTATTACTAAAATATGAACTTCTTAAAACACCTCAAAATTTTTATTCTGTATTTCAACTGTCTCTAAAGACATTTTTAGGTGGTATTTCACTATTGATGAAATGCAAATTGTCTTCTTGAAGATTTCCATTAGTCTGTAGCTTTCTCTGCTTATTAACCATAAGTCTTTGGTTTTGCTGGAGTGGTTTTAAAGGTAAATACTAAAATTTGCAAAACTGAGTCCTCCCATAAACTTGTTTTTGTCAGCTGTTTTGAATTTTGTTTTACCTCTTGGCTCTCATTGGTTAGTTATTTTTCTAGCTACAAAGTCAAGCAATTGTCAATGACTTCTGTTGCATAAACTTGTTAACTTGAGATCTAGAGCATTTAATGAAACAGAAAAAAGTAGTTTCAGACTTTTAAAATGGTCCAGGTGCTTTTCATGATTTTGTAGCCAACTTTTTCCTATTTAAAAAAGTCTTTCAAATTTTTCCTTTGCATGGTCTTTTTCACAGAAAAAAACCAGAAGGAAACTTGGAACTGAAATTATTTGGGGAAAGAAAAAGGTTTGAATAAGCAAAGTCAATGATCTAAAAAATAGATCCACATTCTCTTGGCTGCAAAAGCTCCTTTAAAAACCTCTGATGTTATTGAAACACTAATGGATAAAAAATATCACTGGAAAGTATAGTTTTTTCATCTTGACAGTAGCTATGCAAGTTGAGTAAGTCTGGACCTGTTTTCATGACTTGCACTGACAGAAGGCAGTGGAAGAGTTAATAAAGTCTTCTTTTTTCTTCACCTTGGAAAATAAGGAAACAACAGGACACTGGGGAGATTAGAAACTAGATCCCAGGATTTAACAATCTTTAAAAGAAAAGTTCCATCCCTGAAGTACTGCAGCTTCCCAAGCTCTGAAAAAGGGCTACATATGATGCACAAAGAAGGTGCAATTTACCATATGAAATACACATACACTTTGGTGAAAATAGTTCACTGAACAGGTGAGTCCAAGCTGAAGCCTCATTTTTTCTGGCTTAGTTGTGCATCACTTGAATGCACACAAGATTTTACACATTCCTGCTGCATTAGTGTAGTACTGTTTGTGCTAGAGAACTTTAGCATTTGTGGGATAACAGATCAATGAAATCAAGAGTATTATAATTTCTGTTCAATTTAATGGGAAAAGCATCACTTTTTTTTCTGACAAAATCTGATGTTATAAAAGCAGGCATAAGAGCAAGTGTATCACTTCAAGTTGCAGATATATTAACACTTTCAAGAGATAATCATAATGCTAGTGGAAGAACTTTCAGGTTTGTTTTCCTTCTACTGTCAGCACAGGTTTTTAAATAAGGATAGTTTTGATTATGCTTTATTAAGCAGTTATTTCATTAAGAAATTGGCCATGGAAGCTGCTAATCTGGACTCAAACCATAGTTCTATCACAGAAATCCTTTGAGCTCCTGGGCAAAACACTAAAACTTTCTAGGCTCTGGTTCCGAGTTTGTAAAATAAGAATAACAAGTCTTCATTATCCAACATTTTACATATCTTATGTGCCTACATTGCAAGTTTCTTGGAGAAAGACTGTATTTGTAACGTGCCTGGCACGGTGGGGTCTGCATAATCTATGTTTATGCACTTGGAAATTCTTAGAGGCTCTGTCAACTTACAATTCCTAGAGTAGTGCCTCAAGCACAAGTCTGGGTAAGTCGTAGCTCCCCTTTGACAGTCTCACAAATCCTCGTGACACACATTATTCGCACTAGCACCATTTCTGACGTACCCAGTTCTCTCGGGAACTACCTCCGAATGTCATATTTACAGACTTGCACTAAAGTATATTGAAATAGGTATCAAGCCCAGGGAGCTAAATGCTGCAGTGGGTTAATGCATTAACCTTTCACATCTGGAGACCTGAGGTGAAACCCTGGTTCTGTTGAAGTCCACAGCAAAGTCTCGCTGATGTCAGCAAAGCCAGAAACTGACAGTAAAGGTTCAAGCACTGCTCCAGTCATGAATAAAATAATTCTTCAGCAGCAGCCAAGTGTCCAGTGAGCACCCACCCACTTTGCACTGAGCTACCAAAGGGCCTGACACATCACAGTGATTTGGAGTGGCAACATCTTCTCAAGAGCTGGAACAGCAGAGAGGGCTTGCCACTATTACATGAGATGCTGCAGAAGTTCTTTGAGAAGCCTTTTACTTGTGTCTTACCAATACTCTCAGGCTTTATGCTTCTGCCTTTGCACAGACAACCCATACACATATATCCCATATCCTTTCCAGCACACCCAAATCTAAATATGATGAGTGCTTGAATTAAAAAAGAACTTTCTCCAGAGAGCAGGAAACAAATTCTTTACTATGATTTTCTTTCAGTTATTCGATCAAGAATTTTAAAACAAATTTAACATTAACTGAAGAATTTTAAACTGCCATACATTTAGCATAGAAAACTGCATCACTTGTCTAACTCTAAAGCTTGAAGTAACCTCTAGAGAACAGTAGAAGAATTACTCAAGATTTTTGTATTTAAAAGTCATGACACAATGCTGTCCAAGATTGAGAATCTGCATCAAAAATAATGTACTTTCCCTTTGTGACCATTCAGTATGATTTCCATACCAATTTCTGAGTCAGACCTGTTTTAAGGAAATATACGCTAAGAAACATAAAACTCAGGACATCACTTCTAGAAGAAAGTAATCTCTCCAATAACTTCCTGACACTGCAGATATTCATTGACCCAGACAACATATTTCTTCCTTGTACATGGTTAAGTTTAATTCCAGCATGGTGTGAAAAGATCCCTCTGCTCTTTATGAAATTTAGGAAGAAAACTTGTCTAGATTTGGAATGTTTCTCTGGGAATCCTAAGGTTCAAAGGAATTGTTGCAAATATAAGGTTAAAAACATATGAAGTTTATTCATATTTAAGCAGAAATATAGAGCTGTTTGGTAAAATGTTTTGCAGAATACTGTTTTCAACAGTCATTTTTATAGTTATTTGAACAATAACTTATTGAAAAATCACTTTCTCTACCTGAACTGAATTTAATATTAAACTTCTGGAATTTTAATCTGGTAGCAAACTGACATATCACCGGGACATTGCTTACAAAGAACTCTGTTAGTGTGTGTTCTCTAGCCTTCAATATGTCAAAGGCTTTGATAAAGATTATTTGATGTGTAGTAGACAAGAATCATCCTCCCCACAGCCCTTCTGCCTGGTGCCAATGAGGGTAATGAGCACGCAGTATATTAGCAGCTCCTTGCTTTCACGTGAAAGAGAAATGGGACTTAAAACCCCATTTAGAGCAGTATTCAACACTTAGCCTTCAGGGATGAAAGAGAGGAACACAAGCCACAGGTAGCAGTGAAATGCAAACCAGGGGCAGAACTGCTGGCACCAGCCACACAAGGGCAGTGATGGCATCTACAGGTACAGCAGCTGTAATACCCAAAGGAAGCTGATTAACAGTAATTTTTAATTGCCCTCAGATAGTTTTTGAAGCTGCGTAGACTCATTTCTCATGTTAAAATTAACAAGGTTATTATTATTCCTGCTTTTAAAAAAGTGCCATTCCCAGCACTCAGTGGAGCTTTACCCTTAAGAATGTGTTTTTGAGAGGAATATTAAAAATTTGAACCTCTTGTTACTTCTTCAACCAAGGAGACAGGGCCTATCTATTTCATGGTCATACAAATTCTTATATTCATTTTGAAGGCAGTGCAATTCACTGTGGCAGAATCATAGAACCTAGCAGCAGGAGGATGATGCTAGGCCTGAACATCAACATGAACATGTAAGTGTTTGGGTTTTTTTTAACTGAACTCCCTCTGCCTTAATTTAAAAGATTTAAAATCTGAACTTTTCACCACTTTCTTTTGGGAAAGTGTATTGCATCCTGATGGGAATGACATCAATTATCTAAATACATCATAGGATGTTAGAATATTTGGGGAAGAAACGGACTCACAAAAAGCACAGAGATTTTGTTGTAGCCAATACTTAAAATCTGCAAAACATCTGTGCAGCTACTTTTTCAAAGAATGTGAGTCCCAGAGGTACACCCTGTCTCATGTGAAAAAAACACATCTAGCATGTTATTCAACTGAATTCTCCTCTTTGTTAACATAATTCAATAACATATAACAAGGGCATGCATTTAAACAATTCTGATTTCTCATTGCAGCTTGCCTCTCTATGTCCATGCCTGTGACACTACAGCTAGTATGTTAGGCATTGTGGAAAGGACTCTCTTAGTGACATAAAAAATATATCTGTTAAATGGTTCCCAAACCCAGAGCGTTAGGTTTCCATAACTTAATTTTGGGCATCTGAACCAATTTTATTCTTATAGCTTGTCTAAGACTAAAGTAGCACAGTATTATATTCCTGTGTACTTTTTATGCACACTGGTTTGTTCTAGGTAGCAGTTCATCCTGCCTACAAACACAGGAGCCATTAGGAGGAACTATATTTTCTTGGATCTCAAGAGATGATTTTGAAAGCCTTCCGTGGCTTGAAAATCTCCCTGTTGAGCTGACAAATCATTTAAAACTGTTGGCACTGAGGGCTGTTACCACTTTAGTTAGAGCTGTCTGCCGATGTTAAATTAACTAATTAGCAGAAGCAATGTGAAATCATATTTTAACATTTTAAGAAAGATCCATTGCAGACTGATTGCCAGGGTGCATATTTTGTAGCACTGCTGAACTTGCCAATCTTTTTCTAATAGCTTTGAGTCACCCAGACTCAAATGTGAACTTCAGGCCCAAGACAGAAACAGAGACATTGCTGAACTTATTGGACTAGCAATTAAAACAGGCTGGGACACTGAACTTACACATGGGGCTTCCTGACCTCATATGAAATGATTTTTACAGTCAAACACAATCATACATTTAGGAGTTTCACGCAGCGTTGGAGAGGATGCAGTTTCCATATCTGCTGATATAAGGGGTAAAGTCTGGGCTTCAAGCGAAATTATTCACTGCTATCTTGATACATCATGTAGAAATTTAAAAAAAATAGAAAAGTAGTATCCAAACCTCTGTAAAAATTAAGTTTCTTTCTACATCATATAATCTACTGCATCAGGATATACTGCTTTTAGCACTGCTGATTAAATGTAACCTAGTCTGTCCAGGACTGCTGGTAGAAGCATGTGCTCTTGAGGGAAGTTGTCCCAGTTCCTGGCTGGGTTACAGCAGGGGGAACAGGTTTCTGTCTGAATGGAGACTCAGGCTTCCCAGGTGTTTGCTGTTCACTGAACAGAGCATGAGGGGTTTTCAAGACCACATGGCCCAGGGCTTGTTGTGGGCACCCTTCTCCAAGCTGCTGACAACACTTTCAGATTGGTGGCCTTCCAGGAGGGTGGCCTGCAGAGGCAGAAATTGGGTCCCCACTGCAGGGACACCCAACACACATGTGCTGGCAGCAGCCAGGCTGAGATCCCACATGGCAGTGGCAGAGTTCTACTGAGTGTAAATACACCACAGGACCTCTGATGCCAGAGTATTAAAAGCTAATTACCATAAACCAAAGTAAATGTTCTAATGTGGACAGCAATCAGTTGTTCGTAACTGATAACAGCAGACTCCTTCCATCCATTAAATCCCATCTGTTGAACATTACAGACCAACTACTGCACTGTGATTAATATTTATGATAACGAATAAATTTTTCAAAGGTTATATCTCCAACAGAAACTGAGCATTTCAAACGTTTTTCTTTCTGAATGCTTGAAGAAAGCATCTATAATGAGAGGTCTGGTCCTGCCACCACTGAAATCAGTAGCGAAAACTCTCCAACATTCCAACAGAGGGGAGGAGGTGAGATTCTTTGACTAAGCAGAAAAAAAACCCAAAACACAACAAATAACACCTGACAAAAATCAGCTGAACATAATCATCTTTATACCTGACAGTCAAAAGGTCATTCTGTCTTTTTAAAATTTTATATACAAAATCGGCCAACTAAAAATATATGACCTTTTGACCTTTAGAAAAATAAGTTGCCATTTTCAGTGACAGAGTTTTTAAAAAACAGACTGAAAACCTTGTCATAGGTGGACATTCATTTCAGTGTCCAACCCAGCTTGGTAGTGTCAAAGCAAGTACTTCTGTACAAAAGGAAAGTATATTTGTGCACTGAACAAGAATCATTGGCATTTATCAGTTAAACTACTCCTTATATGTTTTTTATGGCCCATACCCTGTTTTCTGCGTGCTGGATAATACCTGTCTGGCTGAACATAAGAGGATAAAAATCTGAAAGTGATTTGTTGCTCAGCCTGTTGATTAGATTTGGCTATACAAAGGTGGGTAAGATGAAACATCTTAGCAATTCTTTTTTTGACACATGAGCCTATGTAAATCTAAACGCTGATGTGGAGGGATCTTACAAATATGGAAAGAAATTATATAGCACAGTATTAGAAAAGAAAGCTGGAAGACTATGAGCCTCAAAATTCCTGACAAGAATTGAGACATCTCAGGTCTCTGGTATTCTACAGAGACACATGATGAATGGAATTAACGTCACAAAATTTTGTCCCATCTTGTTGGTAGCTATCACATTAAAGTCAGGAAACAAGGAGGCAAAGATGACTCCAACGCAGGCATCAGTTTTGGATTCCCGTGCCATACCTTCTGCGGCTGCAAGAATGGGTTCAACACATAAGGGGATCTTGCTGGAAGTTCTTAGCAGTTTTGTCCTTGCACGAGTTTATAGATTACCTGCTCTAAGAATCAATGCAATTATGCATGTCACCTTTGTTTGAAAGTTTTTGAAAGTCAACAGAAGCTGGGGTAGGTTTCTTTATTTTTCCTTTCAGATTACGGCATTTCATTCATTCCTTCAATTCTATGCCTAGCAAAGTTTACAGGTTTTGAAACACCTGCTTTAATTTATTGTGTTTTTAAGAACACGAAGCTAAACAATTTGTCAAGCATAGTATCATAACAGCTTTTACCAGGTTCAGATATAAAAGCAAATCTATCAATGATACATTTTTGCAGATCAGAGAGTGAATTGCATTCTTCGATAGCCAGTGCTGAGATACACTGCTTGTACTACAGAAGGAAGCACTGACTCCTTTCTGGAATTGTTCATTTATTCTCTGATTTAATTATAGTAATTGCTCAGGAAACATCATCATCCTCATCCTTCGAAGCTGCACTCATGTCTGCACAAGGAGGTACATGGTCAATTCTCTTCTACATAAGACATGCTAGGAGAATGAGACCAGAAAAAGACACCCTATCATCCTCAAAATTAATATTCTCTTAAAGACCACAAAATAAGCTGTCCAGAAGAACAAGTTAACTTGTGCTGCACTGAACAGCAACAACAGAATTTAGAACTGCCTTTGCATGTAGCACAAAATGCATGTACATGCTATGGTTTAATTGTAACTCACACAACATCACAAAAATGAGGACAGCTCAGATTCTGAAGTTCTATTTGCATCATTTCCATGCCTTTAGAACCACATACAAGTTAAAACTGGTTTCCAGAAAGTTACTAGATATACAGCTATATTATCTATGAAATATGAAAGAAAAAATAAAAATTAATATATTGTTCTTATGAAGCCAGACAAAAGGGTCTATTATTTTTAGACAGCAGTATTTGTGTCTAACTTTATTTCAGCTTGAGAACTGAGTTACAGTACTTTATCTGAACCTTTATGTGTTAATTTTATGCCTTGGAAAAGAGGTTAACGCTTGCAGGCCGCTTTTGATTCACACTGAACAATAGTAAAGTAGCTAAAAGCAAAACAAATGCTTTGTTGGTTTCACCCAGAAGAACTGCTTCCAGCGTCCCAGTAGCACTTGTACTGAAGAGCTCTGGCACTCACACACTGGGCAGCTCCGCAGCCCAATGATGCTGGGTAATGCTCAGGCGAGCACAGCATTCTAGAACAGCACCCTAAAGAAAGGAACACTTACACTGGAGATTTTACTTGAGGATGTTACTGGATTACAGTGTACTCAAACCACTTCAAACACATTGAGGAATGAGAAAAACCCAAGGAATACTTAAATTTTTCCTGATTGTTAGCAGGACATGCAGGTGTGCAGCTGTTGCTCACTGCAGTAGCTGCCTGTCCAACCACTCACAAGTGTCCCATTTGTGGGCCTAGACACACCACGCCTTCGGAAGGCTGAAGGTGACACAACTTTTTCATGTATAAAAAACTTTTTCAGGTTTCCTGTCCTTGTGTCACACTCATGTTGAGAGTGTTGCTGTGAAACACTTTTGAATAGGAATCCCATTCCCACTAAACGCAAGGGCAAAGGAAATCCGGCATCGCGCCACAGAACACTTTCAGCAGAAGGAGCTGTATCAGGTTTACCAGCACTGGGCACAGTTCAGCTGGGGCTGACCTGCAGGCCCCTGCAAGGCCACTTCTTTGCCCACCTGTGGGGTTTCCTGAGCAGCTCCCACTGGCCCTGCTCCCACACACTCCTGTGCTCAGAGCAACAACGCCAGGCGAGGGCTCTGGGAAATACTGTGGCTGCTCACTGGGTTTATTTTGCTAGAATGGTCTCCTCTTCCAAAGCCTCTCTGCTTCAGTTCTGCATTCAAGTTTGTAAAACAAGGCACAGGGAAGTGATTCAGTGTCCATGAAGTTCAAGAATGGAAGCCAGATACCAAAAAATGAAGCAAATTACTTAATAAAGGAAAACGTCGACTAATCCCTTTTTTCCTTTGATTTTTTTAAGGTTCAATTCTACCAAGAAAATTTTCAAAGTGCTTTGTTTAAATTAGAACCACATAACAATCACTTCGAATATTTTTGATACGTTTCATTCTAGCATCTAGAAAGATGCCTCAGAATGGAAAAAAACGTCAAATACTGCAGACAAGGCTGGTCATGGAAGAAGTTAAATAGACTTGATTCTGATTTGTGGATGAGTGCTCTCCTCCAAATTTTCTCCAAAGAGACTAATAAACAAGGGGTACCCTTTTTCTGAGCTGGAATTGGCATTGCCAACATTTATGTACTTAGTATAAAGTAAAAATGTACCAAATTCTTTTGAACAAAGAATAAAATTTCATCAAGAAATAAGTGACACAGGTTTATTTATCCTTTCACCCTTCTCAGCCAGTAGGATCACTTTTGGCTTAATATTTTTTGTTAACTAGGAGCTAAATGCTTTCCGTACATTTCTGCAAATATGTCATAATTCATAACAAATTTATGACTGGGGATATGGCAACTCTGTTGTGCACAAAACTATTATTTACATTCCCATATCAGGAGGGTACCCATGCAATCAGTAGCTAATCTTCCTGCAAAGGCATGTTTTCCGTGAACAGGAAAACAGTTTAAAGGTTCTGATGAACATTTCACATTCCTAAAATATCATAGCCCACCTCCTGACTGATAGAGAAAATACAAAAAAACCCCCCAAAACCCCCATTATTAATAGTAGATTATATTCAAGACAGTGTATTTGCAATTATGTATTTTCTAAACTAATTAAAAGAACACCTCAAGTGTTTCATCTACTGATTTCCTCGAAGTTGACAGAAGATTTTTACAGATATAATGTGAGATACACGTCTCTGTCTAATCCTCAGAATGAGCTTTAATGCATGGAGATACATCATGTCTTTATAGGAAATTTAAAACACTCAGTGACAACAGTCTGCTTGACTGTCCTGTGATGTGATTTGAAAGAGTTACCTAAAATGGGAAATGTAGCACTTTTGCCTCAGTATCATGACTGCCATGTTCTTGATTAATATAAACATGTGACATTCTCAAATGTTCTCCCCACCATAAAGCCATCCATGGCCAGCTGGGTGATGTTAAATAAGAACTAATCATAAACATCTGCTTAGTGTGCATAAATGTTGCTTTTATTCCAGATTTTCCTGAAAGAAAATATACTGTCAAGCTACATATACATATTTTAGTCATCCTTCTTTTTTTTTCCTTCTTAACCACACAGCTCCATTAATATACTTCAGTCTATAGAGGAACATATTTGATCTGACACAAAGACTAACAAGCATGCTATGTTTGAGTTTTGGTTTCCCTTTTCTAGCACTTAAAGAGGTCAAATCCCTTGTATCAATCTGTCCAGGTTGACAACACCTTTTTTGTTGCTGCCAGTCCTCCCTTGGTGTTGCACTCTGGGGGAGGAACAGCTGACCTGCTGCCTGCACCCCACACACACTTCTCCAGCACCACTGAAAGTGCTCAATGATTTTTGAAATCCAGCTTAGGAGTGAAATTTGGTGTAACATGTTACATTGTACACAAATTCCCGATTGCCTTAATTTATCTTAAAGTATTACACTTTCCTATTGCAGGCTAGACCAGGTTCATCCTTGGGTTGCTGTAAATCCTGCAGCTTCACAGCAGCCACATCTCTAGGTGCATCAGCCCAGCCATGAACACATCAGAGACCACACTGGCATAAATCCTACGGGGTTTGACTCTCTTCTCTAGTTTTTCATGCCTCTTCTTTAATTTGTGAAGCAGAGAGGAAAATTTGCTTAATCTAACAGTATGTCCTAACTAAGTGCAATGAACTACCTTCTGGAGACACAGTCACCCTGTAGGAAAGGAGTAGCAGTGCCCTAAAGGTGACATCCCTGTACCAAGTCTGTACAATTTTAAGACTCCCTATAACCCAGAGAAGGGCTGGCTGAAGTCCACAGTGCTGTTCAGGTGTAGCTGCAGTGGTAACAGTACAGAAGGTGGGCTTTTGCGAAATTGATTCGTCAGCTATTATTATGCCTCTAAAATTCACATTGAGAAGTATTTATAAAATTTTTACTGTTTTAGAAGACAGAGTTTTTCCTCCTTTACAACCAAAGTTGGTATGTGAAAGTGAAATCTAAACCTTCCCATCACTATTGACCATTTCTTTCACAAAACATGAAAATGTAGTAAAGAGGGAAAGACAGCTTCAAGAAGATCCCTTCCAAGCAGCTATCACTCATCTGGGCTGCAATTCCCTAACACTGTTACATGGTATCTCACACTGGTTTAGAAAGAGAAAAACATTTTCATTGACCTGATTAGCTGATCTACAAACCCAAGTTACATTCGTATTATCAAGGAAGACCAGGCTGGAGAGAGAGAGAGTGAGGAAGGGAGAGAGAGAGTGTCCTAAGCAAACGTGATACTTGCTAAAATTTCACCAAGGTAAACTCTTAGCCATTAATTTAGAGCTGGTGTGGTCTACTATCTATCTTTCACCACATCTCATTTCTAAAGATGAACCTTAACTTTTGTGTTCTGCTTTCAGGACAAAATTGTCCTTTCCCCAACAAGTGCCTAGGAAGGAATACAGTCTGACAGTGAAGGAAAACAGTGAGACTGGAGGGAAAAAGCATTTCATGCATCTAAGTTGTAGGTTGGTAGTTTCAGAGCATGATTAGAGGACCCATAGCTGATTTCCCAGACTCTACTGCTTTTTTATTTGCTCTTTAAAACTCCTCTTTACTCAGACCTTGTAACTTCGCTTGAGACTAGTAATTAATACTGATCCAGTTTCACACAGGTTTTGTGCAATCCGCGAGAGGAAGAGCCTAGAGGTTTTGCACATGTGTCTGTCTCACCTCTGCAGGCAGAGCAGCGGCAGCGTGGCAGACTGGGTGTCCCTGGTGTGTGCTCTCACAGGGACACTTCCTAACTCCGCTGTTCTGCTTAGGCAGTTGTCAGCTTAGCCCCAGGAAACAGGGCTATGGGCTGGTGCTACGCAGGTGCCATTCTCACGTGTATGGAAACGATAATAATTATACAATGTCTAAATCTTTCCTGATACAGAAGATTATTTCCATTTACTAGTGAGTTGCACTGAATGCAAAATTTTGCTGGGGGGAAGGATATAAAATACCACTATAGGACTTCAGGACTAGTGAGGATTCTGAATCAGTAAGATCTGCTTCTGCCTATTGATGGCACACAATAAAAGCTCAAACCAAAGAGCTATCGAGGATATACCACAGGCTTTGCCAGCTTTAGGTTTGGGACTTCTAGAATGAAGCTTGCTTATAGTACAAAAAGGCAGCAAATCTCCTACTCCTTTGAAATTTGATGATATTAACTTCCTTTAAAGAGCATAAGCCACACTTTTAAAGCAAGTGTTCTGTCTGAATGACTTAGAAAACTCATTCAACAAGCTTTCTAAAATCAGCCAGTAAACAGGAATTTTATATGTGCAACTACTAAATGTTTCTGATGCACTAGATATCTTCCAAATACCCATTTCTAGTAAAAAATAATAATAAAATATGACAACCTCAAGTCAACAGCTTTCAAAGAGGACATCAAGGGCCAAATACTGATCCCCCAAAAGCACAGCAATTCTCCCACAGATATCAACAGGACTAGAATCTGGCCCTCTACGAAATGTATTTCACACTTTCAACAGCTCGGGAACTTTATCTATATTCAGTGAGACAGCACTGTGAATACTCTTCAGTACCACGGTTTGCATGAAATCATCAGCCAAAATTAACTAACAAGACTGTGAAAGAAAGCGAACATGTGTCCAGCTGCTTACTCTTTCCATTTGAACTTTACTTGGTGCATTCTCTTCAGTCAAATCAATTAATCAAGCACTGTAATTTGAACTGCAGGAAAATGTATGGGGAGAATTTATACACGGGGTGCCTGCTATCAGAAAGGGCCATTCACGAAATGAGTATTGCTGAACCCATCTCTGCGTAATTCTTAGAAACCAGGGTGTGCGATGATGATTGAGTAAACATCTGTGACTCAGTGTCTAAAGCATGGTTATGACAGCCTCTGGGAGAAGTGTTACTAACTGCGCTGCCTCAAGTATTTTCCTGGCCAAAAGATCACATGCCGAGTCAAACACCATGGGAAAAATTAATGATTCTTCATGCTTCCGCAGCTTTTCCCTCACAGTCCCCACGCACTGGAGTTTGTACACAATTGTTGCAGTTCCCTTTACCAGCAGTTTTAAGAGCTCTCATGAGATAACCCAAGTGCAGCGATGCATCGGTGTTGAAGAGGTGCAGCACGGAGCGCATGCAGGTTTGAGGTGTTGTGTGCAGGAGGTGCAGGGGTTTGTCACTGTGCCAGTAACATCTGCCCACTCCTGACACGGGCTCAGCACCACTTCAGCCTAAAGCAAACCGTGTATCCTTCTCTGGAGACCAATAACCAGGTGAGGACGGTCAAATCACATACTGTCTTAATCACTCCTGCCCTTTTGTCCTGCCTGTGATCTACTGCCCCGGGTGTTTACAGGAGAGCACGGGGCTTGCTCTGCCAGCAACTTCTGCACAGGTATGTCTGCACTGAAAAGAAAAAATTCTCCCACTTCAGAAGTATCCACAGCAGACACCTTTGTAGTCTCTGAGGAAATGATCTGCTCTGTGCTCCGAATTGGAACACAAGCTAAAGAGAAAACACATCATTTAAGGCTAACACATTAGATACTACAGATAAGGACATTTAAGAGTTCAGAAAGACCAAGTTTTTAAATGAATGAAAGTGCATCTCAAGAAAAATACTTAATGAGAATTCTTAAGTACAATCTGTAATTTGATTTAAAATATCATAATAGATGTTTTACTAACAGTCCATAGCAGGAGTACTTTTTCCTCCTTGATGCTACACATGCAGGTCAGAATGTTGTATACAGCAACATCAAAACACCGACTGTCTGTTGCTTTAGACAAGCCAGATGGTGCAATGCCAGTGTCCACAGTGCTGTCACACAAACAGCAGTGAATTTGAAGATTGCTTACAGCTATCTAAGTATGACTTGTCAAGCACTGTGCTCATGAACTGAAATAAAGTCAACACAATCTTGCTCTTCGCAAAGAGCAAGGTGCTGCTTTCTCACTGATGCTTTTGGCAAGCTGTGCTGTAGGTATTTCACGTGGGAGAGCTGAGCCTGCGTCTCTGTGCTTGGCAATGAGCAAGACAACCTAAAACTCTCAATCATAGAAATAATCAAGAGGTAGGCAGGGTGATAGCTACATATCTGGGGTCATTACAGTTAATCTTGTTGGCTGACAAAAGTTAATTTAGATTAAAATACTGTGGAAAAATAGACTGAAATATTAGGTAAATCAAACTGTTACATAACACACAGTACTGGCCTAGCCTGGTTTCCCTCAAATTTGTGCTCTACATCTTTAATGATTCCCACTTAGTTTTGGCCCCTAATCCCTCTTCCCTTTCTGAAGCTGCAGCTGCCAAGTGGGCAAGCAACATGCATGTTGTGACTTGGGCAGATGTGGAAATACAGTGCTTTTTTGCATTTCTTTTCTTTGATAAAGCTTGTGCAAGCATTATCTCTCAGATCTTAAGCTTTTGTCAGCTTGAGTCAAAATGGGCTGGAGGGTGCAGACTGTTATGTGGGTTGGAAACGGAGCTGGCAAGGGCAAGCAAATGTCACTCTGCTAAAATAAGTCTTAAAAAGAAGAAAACAAACAAACAAACAAATAAACCCCCTTTACAACCAGAGCAATATGATGGCCGATGGTCTTGTTGTGATCCTCCTTCAATATTTGCCTATAACATAACTACCCCATGCAGTTTGACATGTGTTTACATGCCAGTCTTTACACAGGAGAGCGAGACTGAGACAGAGTAAGCTTCCCTGGAAGGACAGACATAGGAAAAGATCCCAATAAAAGTGCAGTGCCCAAGAGCATTTGCACCCTGCTCTTTAATGCAAGCAGAAGCATGCACTGTTTATGAAAAGGTGAGACAACTGTGCTCATTCCTCAAGCCACCGTTTGCACATTTGTATTAAGACTGCCCTTTCATTGTGTGGAAATGACATTATCTGAATAACTGGCTAAGAGCCTCAACTCATGGCTCTGTTGCAACTGTCTTGTTGCAATTTTTGCATCACTCAGATGATGTAAAGCAGCTGCAAGCCTGACTTACCTGGAGTGCTAAAACTGAGTTTATGGCCAGACCGCATTACCAGAGCTAAGCTGCTGGAGCTTACCAGCAGATCTTTCTCTCTTTTCCTTTTCAACATCTCCCACTTGTTTCTTGACTTACTATCCTTGTTCACTAAACAGTCCTACCCCTTTACTATACCAGATTTTAAAAAAGCCCTCTTTCTTCCCCCTCTCCCAGTGTTTTTAAGACAGCTCTTATTTCCTCATTTTGGGAAACAAGTTCTCTCTTCCTAAATCAGTTTGACTTTTTAATTTATTATTAAAATTAGCTCTTTTTATTTAATGTGAATTGCCAGAAAATCAATACCAGTTTACAGAGAAGAAGTTGAAATAGAAATCACTAAATATGCCTAATATTTCATTCATTAGTCCAGTCTGTAGCAGCATATTGCAAATCTGGTACGTATGACTACTTGTGATCTAAAAATGTTGATAAATAATTGATTGAACAGGACTACTTAATTCTTAAACCTTAGCAGGGAGCAGTATCCATGCTTGTGTAAGTAAAGAGCTTTTAATTTTTAATAATCAAAGTGAAAGCATATATTTTAGCACGATACCATAATATGCCCTGAAACACATATTGTGGTGTTCACTAGAGTAGCAGGACTCCTCTCAGCAGCTATGATAGTTTTTTTTGGAAATTAAGGTATATTTTTGGGTTTCTTTTTACCTAAACTATTTTTGCTTCTTTAAGTCACAGGTGAAAAGGACCTGTTTCTTCTTTTGAAGTTTCAAGTTGTGCAGGAATCTACTGGCCAGTCATGCATAACCACAAGAGAGTAGATGGTTAATTAGCTTTGCTTCAGCTTTGAGTACACAATGTTTAAACTGTCTCTAACATCAATAAGATGATTGCCATGAGGGTGATTAGCGGCACACCACAGCAGAAAGCTTTCATCATTCCTGTTGACCTAGTTCTTCATTTTTTGCGGGCTGTCATCAAAAACTACAGTGAATGCAGAATGACTAAGTATTGCCATTCCCACCAACAGTACAATTTGTTCTCTGCTTTGCTGTGTGCTCACTGGGGAGAAGAAAGCTTACTTATTTTGAGAGAAAACAGATCAACAGCATGAAGTCTTCATTTATGGACCATAAAGGTGGCAGCAGTGCAAGATATCCCAAACTGTTACTCCAAAATGCCTTCAATTTCTCTCTCTTGCAAGGAAACTTCTGGAGTTGAAAGGTTACTTTGGATTTCCCTAGCCAATAGTCAGCCTGTGACTTGCACTCCTGGTACTGGTACTTTGCTGTTGACCAAGATATCCCAGGGTTTTTCCAGTAACTCTGCTGTACCTGTCAAAGTCACCCTACAGTGACAAATGACTTTTTAAAATAGATTAAATTCTCCACTAGCAGCAGGCTGAGGTTAAGAGTGCCTAACTAAGTAGAGCAAAAACTGTCACCAGTGAACTGACCCAAGTTATGCCTTAAAAAGACTTTTTTTCCCCATACTGAAACCAGTTAACAAAGGAGGCTAATACTGTATAGAAGTACATATTTGAGAAAAAAGCTAGTATTTAAGGAGAAAGATTGAGGAAGTAAAGGCAAACTCAAATGGTCACTCTTTTTCTACAGGCTTTCTTATTCTTATCTATACTTTCTTATCTAATAAGCTCCAATCTCTTGCCTTCTTTTTCCCTCATTCAATCTTTTGCAAAGGAGAACAATTTTTCTTTCTTCTTTCTTTCCCTTATGGCCCTTATTGTATTGTCTCATCCTCTATTTCCTTTCCTTCTCCCTTATTCTTTTGCAATGCAATTTTGAGCATTTTGTCATGATCTGGCTTCCCTGGTGAGGTTAGAGGATGTTGAAGCCTGTTACTCCTCACAGCTTTCAGTTCATTGGTACATTACCTTCCAGGGATACTATTTTAGAACAGCCCCTGTACGTGGCCGTATAATCCACATATATCTTCCCACCTTACTAACCCTCCTCCTCAAAAAGCAAGGAGTGCTAACTGAAAGAATCAGTGGCATGAATTTACATATTTTAGTAGCATCAAAAGGACAGGTGCCATGTTTGCAGAGTAACATCATCTTCCTCCCTAGCATCAGTCTGAAGGACCTGGTGCATTTTTCCGGTGTTTGGTATTGCAAAATCTACTTGCACAGTCTACGAAAGGAAAATAGACTATAAGAGAAAAAAATGGGTAAAGATTGCACTGAAAATGACATGTGAGGCTGTGTTGAAACTAGGCAATAATAAGGTAACTTTGAAAAGGGGCAGTGGGTAGGACAGTCTCAACATCTGAAGAGTTTAATAAGTTGCCTAGGCCCATTTTTGCTGTTGGTTACACTGGTGTATATGGGGGATCATTGCTTTGAACATCCCAGAGCTAACTCCAGATTTATTCCATGTGCAATAGAGAGAAGGATGCAACACAACAAATATGTGGAAAGGAAAGAATATTGCCTTTCTTATCCAATGTCATTTCAAAGTTTGTGCTTGAGACTCCATGGAAGACTCTAAAAAAACCCTCTAAAAATCACAGTCCTTGCTTTAGGACTGCAATAGTTGACTTCTGTTATACTGTAAATAAAGAGCCTTGAACAGCAAATCTCTTCATAATCAATGGCTTTGGTATATGCCCAAACAAAACCTCCTGACACCTACTTATGTTCAACTGTAATTTTTCCAACAGGTCCCTTCCCTCTCTCCACACTCCAGGCAGGTGATAAGGCAGCAGTGGCACTAAGCGCCTACCACACAGTCCGTTGTCACCTCCAAACGCCAGCAATAGTCTGAGCATCGCAAATGCTTCACTCATCTTTCGGTAAAGTCAGGAAACCCCATGATGCAGCTTTCAAAATGAAGCAAGGTGGTAGGTACTGGTAAAATTACCATGTACAGAGGTTAAATTCAGGAACAGAGTTCTCAGCCACAAGGGCACAAAGCACCCATGCTTCGCATTAAATGTAACCAAGAGCATTTTTTCTGGACTACACGCTCTGAGCTTCTGAGAAGGCTAAGGAGGCCCTTTGAAATTGGACTGAGGGGTGCACAAAAAGTCAGATAATCAGGTTTTTTCCTTAGAAATTCAGTGCAGGAAGGGGTGTTTTTTTCTGAGGCTAGAACCACAGAAATACAAGAACAAGACAGATATCAGTGCTGTAAGGTGGCAGATAAACAACATTTTCCATGCATGCCTTTCCTCCCTTACTGGAATTCCTGGTAATATTTCCAAAGCCTTTCTTCTATGCAACAAGCACCTAGGTTAGACAGATATTTACAAGGGCAGGAAATTTGCATTAAAATGATTCTATGAGACCAATATTTTTGCACAGATGTGAAAATACCATTATGAACATAAATAAATTAAATGGATTCATCTCAGTGAATTCATTATTTTCTGATCTCCTCGTGTGTTTGGCGCTAAACAGGGAACCACGGCACAATCAATGACCTGAAACAAGCAGCTGAAACTGTAAAAGTTGTATGAGTAAATAGCTGTTTTTTGTAAATAGAAGTTAATTTTTATTCTATAATTACTTGCAAGAAAAAGCAGCAACTGCTTCAAAGGATCAAAACCACTTAAAAAGACCACACAAAGATTGGGAAAAATACTCTATTTATGAATAACTTGCTCTTATTATATACATCTGATAAAAAACTAGTTAGCTAGCACTAACAATAAAATTTACAAGAATTCATTCACATAGCTGTAGGTGGTCAATATGCATTTGCTCACACAAGAATTTTGTGCCTTCATCACTTCCATGGATATCTAAGACATCTGTAAGCTGATGATTATCAGCAGCTAACTAACACAGTCCCAAAGTTTTAGGGACTCAACAATGAACCAGCCAATCTTACTTGTGGTTTGCAATGTCAAGTATTTTTACTTGAAAATTTAAGTTTATGTTGTATTGGTCTTTAAAAAAAAAAGGGGGGGGAGGGGAAGAATTTTGTCAATATGCTGTTAAAAAGGAAAGGACTAACAGACTAACCCACTCATTACTCTATGGTTTCTTTATAACAGGAGCCTGTTTTTTCTCAGCACATCTTTGGTACCCTGTTTGCAATTAAAGGGACAGCTCTGTGGGATTCACATAACCATATCAAGAAAACAACTATCTGATAAATATCAGTATGCCATTATTTGGCTCATTTAAGGTTACTGATGAGCCTGACCTTTTTTTAAAGATTATTAACAACATTTAATTTTTGCTATTTTTTTCAGATTTTGACTAGTTTGACGAGAAATTCTGTCAGTATTGTCTCCTGCATTACAAGAAAATAAAGAAAGACTTTAACTTAAATGAATTGTCAGAGCCCAACACTATCACAAAACTTTGCCTTATAAGCACTAACCCTTGCTGCTCTGAGGGTATGTCTAGGGTTTCACAGGTTTCAAAGAAATGGGGTATATGGGGAGGCACAGGAGTGGGAAGGAAGGAAATGGTATCTTGGCTCCTGTGGGTTTTGGCCCAGGAGATGACCCGCACTCGTTGGTGGAAAAACCCTTGCTCTTCATTTCTAGTTTTGCTACAAACCATGAAAGCCTAATTTTCAGTAGTTTTGCTCTCCATCTCCCATCCAAAATATTGTGTGTGAGATTTAAACAGTTGGGCAAAATTTTTGTCTATTATACATAACAAACAGGCTGGCTCAGCTGTCAAAATATTTTGTTTCCTTGAAAGGAATGAGTGTACAAAAAAATATTATTAGACTGTGTGAGTCAGAAGATGGGGAGTAAAATTACAAAGATCATTCATAATTACATTGAAATAGGGAAACACGTAATTATGAATCAGAAAAAAACACATATAGAATCAACCTCTACATGATTTGCAAGAAGTTTAGGAAATACAGCTAGAGATAGAAAGGGATATAGGAAAGGTATGTACATAGTTATAGCTGCATTTCACATAAATTGGTCTTTTCACAGTGATGTGAAAGAGCACAGCTGCTTCAATAGTCCAGTGCTTTTGCCTATTAGACATTAGGGATAGATAGAAGGATTTTTTTAAAAAAACCAGTGTATCTTAGAGAGTAGTTTTTCTTTGCTTCCCTCTTCATACTTGATAAAAAAACCAACAACCTTCTTTTAGGTGGAAATTTCTGAGCATAGAGATCTGGTTTGAATGCTTTGAAGACCTTACTGCAATATGCCACAATTTCTGTAGGACATTTTTTTCTCTTACTCTCAACTTAAAAAAAACCCAAAACATAACAAACCAAAACTAAAATCCCAACAACACGGGATTTTCACAGACTTATCTCCAACTAGCATTTCTGTGATACAATTTAGATGTCTATTTTATAAAATACTGCATGAGGTTTTCCACATATACTTTCAACAAATTAAAAGGAGCTTCTGCGGTACAGTAGAAGCCCTGCATGAGACACAGGCAAGTCACCTGAAACATGAAAAAGCTCAAACAGTAATAAAAAGGTCCATTAGGATCAGCTAATAATACGCTGAGGTATTGAGTAATACATCAAGTCATAAGAAGAATAAACACAGATTAAGCATAGCCTTTAAGCCTAATGACATCATGCCTCAAATTATAACACAGATAAACAAACACCAGAGCTCAATCATGGACTACTTTATCATTGCTTAAACTGTAATAAACAAAATATTCCTTGTGTGGAACAAGGCAGACAGCAAGGATTCCAGGCACAGCCTTGCAGATGTCTCAACAAAAAAGTTGTATTTTACACAAGTCAGCATTCTACTTTTTGTTTGTTTGCTTTTTGTTGGTTTTAACCTTTCCTAAATATTTTTATATTGATGTAGGAGACTTGAGCCATATATAAGCAATCAATAAACAGAATACTGACAATAATCACACATTTTGCTTTATTCCCTGAATAGGAACCCAGATAGATTTCAGTGTTTCATAAGGAATGCCAGTGATATTAAAATAATTGTGTGTATTCAAAAATTTAGTTCCCTTCAGTATTAAGTCTTTTGGCCATGTGTGAAGCCATTGCAAAGCAATGTGAGGGAGGGATTGAGCAGTTCTGCCCTTGATGACAAAGCAAGGGCTCTTATCTAATAGCTTCCACGATAATGTCCACAGAAGCAAAGTCTTTCCTCCTTTGTGAAGTCTGCAAGGCAGCAGCCATCTCACATAACATCACTATAGGCCACAATGAGGAAAAAAATCAGCATGACACATCCATAAGAAAGGAGGAGAGGCCACAAGTGCCCTTTCAGCTGTACAAATCCAACGGTAAAGGACGGATCTGGGCTAGTGCAAGCTTCTGCACAAGTTAAAGTGACCCAACAGAGCCAAAACTGGCTGAGTAGTAAGAGCTAAAGGTAAAATTAAGAAAGGTAGCAAAAAGCAGGCATGTCCAGTTAACAGTTATTTCTTTTCAGGGCTGTCATGTGAACTCTGGGAACTCAAGAGTTTTAAGCACAAACTCAGTGAGTAATGTTATATACATTTGGTGCAACACCTAAGGGATGTTTCCTCATCTATTAATTTCCATGCCAATGGAAATATTTACCATGTTGGCCCAGATGAGCACTGAGGAAAGGAAACCACTGTGAATTGGTTCTTAAGGGTTTTTGCACAAAGACTTAAGGCTCAGCCTTTTGCACAAACTCCCTTTAAAGTTCATTTCCATCCAGCTTCTCATCTTTGGAGGGCACTGAGAGTCAGCTTGTTTTGCCAGGCAGGGAAATATATATTTATTCCATTTTGCTTCCATGAACTTCCAATGAGGGTCATCCCTGCAAGTGTCTCCAAACCTGTGCCACTGTGTTCCTTCCAATCCTCCCCCTTTGCCATAGTGACAACTAAAAAAGCTTAAGCTAAACTACCCAGGGATTGAGTCCACTTTATTTTACTAACCCATGCTATCCTTCCAGCTGACAGCCCATCTTTTCTTCAATACTGATGGAGGAAGGGGCTGCCTTATCCTGTTACCAAGGAACTCTAAAGAAACCCCAAAAACTGCAAATGAAGCCCAGAAGGCCTCACAGTTTTGTTTCATAGATAAAAGTGAGAGCAGTGTGTGTTACTTCAGATTCGTTTGTAGGTGGTACACATGAGCACACGTGACCCTCTTGTTACCTGGTGGTGTGGGACTGCTCCTGTCTCACACAGGGAAATGACATAAACGAGAAAAGGAAACAGTTTCCTGATTGAGTTGCTGAAAGAACAAAGGACCCTGAATGTTTTAAGTTTTCTCCTCTGACTTCAGCAACAGTTTAGAACATCCCAAGGATGTAAAGAATTAACTAGATGCCACAAATATTAGCCATATCGTATAGGCCACAATGTGTTTAAAGATAACAGGATTAAAAAAACCCTTCAAAACATAACATGAGATTTTAGACATATTTGAGAACTATGCTTCAAACAGAAGGGCTTTGCCACCCAGGTAGCTCCATAGCTTCCTATAATCAAATGTTAATGCAACATTTAGGCAGATATTGTATTAAAGAAAACAACAAAACTTTATCCATTCTCCAACTAGCAGCTGTGTCTAGACACTTGAGTTCTAGATTTAGCTTTGGAAAGATACCTGTGTAAGTAATATAGCATTTTTAGAGTGATGAAGATACAAATAGAAATAGTTATAGGGAAAAATCTCTGCTTGGAGTTCCAGATCAATCTTTTGGGCACCTAACCAGCACTTGGACTACAAACTAGTGAGCTTGGCTTTTAATTACTTAACTGATAAGAAACGTGCTCAGCATATTCAAGTTTCTTTAATGAACATAAGGTCATCATCCCTGATTCTTCATTTTCTGAAGAATGTGTGGAGAACTTTTGCTTTTTAAATGAATGGTATTAATTTGTATATTAAGGAAAAAACAGTAACACTTGCTGTAAGTTTTGTAACACATATGCAGCTTTTATTCATATTAGAAAACTATTTTCTTAGCGTTATAGAGCATTTTTGGCTCCTGTGTGTGTACACACATACCAAGAGACTATAAAGAACTGCTGCTGCTTCTCCAGATGTGCTGTACACTTGTTCAGGAGCCTCAGTGGAAAAGACCCTCTCTCTTGGTGT
This sequence comes from Callaeas wilsoni, assembly GCA_013398955.1. Classification (NCBI taxonomy): domain Eukaryota; kingdom Metazoa; phylum Chordata; class Aves; order Passeriformes; family Callaeidae; genus Callaeas; species Callaeas wilsoni. Next base: position 98,344 of record VWPU01010971.1, read on the forward strand.
CTATGGTGTCAGATTGACAGAGGTCCATGAAAGAGCATTGATAACTCACAAACCTGCTTTAAAAGCCAGGTTGCACTCAACACACACTGTTCCATGTTTGACTATCAGATCTGTTTGCTTTTTGCCTATGTGCAATAACTGGCCAACATACCACAAAGAGAGCAGTAGATTTTTTTGCAAAATTTCATCATCTCTAACTAAATATATATAAAGTAGATTAAGACACCCAGGAACATATCCAGGCATTGAACTGAGATGTGATTTTGCCGCAATGGCCCCTTGGCTTGCTCCAGATACTCTTTCCCCCTTGAGTTCGCAGACATAAGTGGAGGATTACCACATACCCTCTTTTCTTCCAGAGGACTGTGATAACCTTACTGGCTATTAAATGGCTCTCTCTCTCTATATATTTTATA
>VWPU01010972.1:0-44597 GCA_013398955.1 Callaeas wilsoni
AAACTGGACACAAGGAATGCAGAGTTTATAGGCCACAAGGACATTTTACAGAAATGAGCACCATTGGTCTAAATGGTGCTCTGAGTACAGCGAGATGGGGTTGGGGTCCAGGTGCCACCTTGGGCACGTTTCCACCTGGGATCAGTGGGATCAGGTGGGTCAGAGCAGGTGCCACTGGATGGAGAGGGAGGGAATTAAAGTGGAAGAGCCCCCAAGAAGCTGCAGGGAGCTGGGTGTTGTGGTGACTGAACCAACCACAGTAATGCCCAGGGGGCCACAGAGCCCAGATAAAGAGGTTTGGTGGGCTGGCTCCAAAGGGTAAATCCCCCTCGGTGAGGACGGCTTCTGCCATGGAATTCCTGTGACCTGATGTGGGCTCGGTCTGTCTGACTGACAGTGACAGACACCCCTTGTATCTCCTAAGGAAAGGTAACCAGACCGGTCCTGCCCTTCCCCTCTTCCTATAGGTCACTGCTGTGTCATCCCCACCTCCTTTTCTGTACCCCTTTTAAGTGCACCCTGGCTGGAAGTTTGCTCCTCTTTGTGTCTGGACCCCTTCGAGGGCGTTTCTGCAATAAACCCTTGGAATACTGACCAGAGGGCTCATTAATTTCTGGTCACGTTTGGGCAATCCATAACCCTGAACACGCGTGGCTCCGTCCCTTCCACCACACGGGTGTGTCAGCTGGCCAGCGAGGTGCCAAAGGTGCCACAGAGTGTCCTCCTCTCGTGCTGGGCACCTCTGGACGAGCTGCAGCTCTCCCGGCCTGGCCAGCGCACCGGCGTGCTGATACAGCTGGGAGCCAAGCTCAAACACCACTTCTTAGGATTTTACCTGCTTATGCCTTCTGTGAGGAAAACCCCTGAGCTGGAGGTTTCCATGGCTGGAAGAGGGATGGACAGGATTTCAGGAAGCTCTGGACTTCATGCAAGGTCCAGACAACAATTTGAGACTGGAGACACAGGCTTAAGCTGCACCAGGGGAAGTTGAGGCTGGACATTAGGAAAAAATTCTTCACTGAAAGAGGGACTGAGCACTGGAAGGGGCTGCCCGGGGCGCTGGAGGAGTCACTGTCCCTGGAGGTGTTTAAAGAAGGCTGGATGTGGCACTCAGTGCCATGGTTTAGTTGTAGAGGTGGTGTTAGCTCACAGACTGAGATCATCAAGTCCAAAGGTCTTTTCCAACCTGATTCTGGGATTCTGAGCTCTGACCTCCTCCTAGAGCACACCGTGACTGCGCCGTTGTGGTGGGCTTTGGACACCAGGAAGGATCCCATGGCAGAGGAAGGGTTTCTGGGAGCCCTTTGGGGTGGGGTCAGCAGCTGTGGGAAAAGCCTTCAGAGAGCCCCCCATGGCCTCTGCTCCCCCCTCACATCAAAGCCCTGACAAAGCCAGAACTCCTGGGAAGAGAGCTCCAAAGCCCTGGCACCTTTACACTCAGATCCATGTTCCTGAGAAGATGCTCTCTCTCTGAGGTCTTTGAGCTATTTACTCCTCCTTTTCACCTTCCCACACACCTAGATCACCACTCCTTTAGGATTCTCATTTTCCACCTTTTATTTCCCAAAAGTCAGAAAGTCCCAAAGAAGAGTGAAGGGAGCTGTAATTCCCTCAAACACACCAATCCAGAGCTGGGCTTTCCTCTGAAAGCATCCAAATGCATAAAATCAACCCAAATACCAGAAGACTCCGGGTAAAATCCTCAAAGCTGGCAGCATTTTAATTTTGTACAATAGCAGCCGATGTAGGAACACGTTTTAACTGTAGCTGTTGCAAGCAATAATAATGTTAATTCAGCCAAGTTTAAATAGAAGCAAATCCTTCCCTTTGTTTCTCCCCTTCTCCAGAGCTGGGGAGGCTGAAAAAGCAAAACCACTGCTGTTTTATGCCTTGATCCAAAGGCTTATGGCACCAATATATCAATACATAAATATGCTAACAGGGTTTCTTGATAAAAAATTCATTCTTTCCCCAGCTAGCGTGAACTCACTCAGCTGCTTTATTCATGAGCCTGCCTGGCACTGCGAAAGCTCTGCCACTGTCAAAAACAACAGGCTGGCCAAGGGATTCTATCTCTTTTTTAATGTTTTTATTTTTATTTCGCAGTCTCTCCTCCCTTTCTTTTATTTTTAAACAGCTGCGGACTTGAATTATGGATGGAAACTCGGTCCAGGCTGTTCCTGGTGGGGACAGGTGAGGCACCCCCAGGGTGAGGAAGGGCTGGCCTCTGGCTGGGGTTCTCAAGAGGAAGATTTTCCCCAGCAAAAAACCTGCCCAGCCCCTGTCTGAGCCCCACGGGGCACTTTCCTGGAGCATAAGGAGGATTGAAGGGCAGGTCAGATGGGGCTTGGAGCACCCTGGTCTGGTGGAAGCTGTCCCTGTCCTCAGCAGGGAGGCTGGAACGAGATGATCTTTAAGGTCCCTTCCAGCCCAAACTATTCCGTGATTCTCTGAAGATTCATTTTACACATTTTACCACAAATCTAGAAGCCACGGAGCTCATGAGAGCAAGTAATTCCAACAGTTTCACAAAATGTGACTCAAGCTGAGATGCTACAGGAGCAGCCAGTTCATCCAGCAAAACTCCAAATATTCTGACTGCCACCAGCGCCTCCAGCACCTCAGTCACCCACCTTCAGGTTTCTCCGAGCACACAAAACCTGCATTTTCTGGGAAGGGGCACAAGGAGAGCACAGAAGCTCTTGGGGTTGGGTTGTGCAGTTGGAGGAAGCACCTTGAAAAACAGGCCCCGCTGCTGAGCTTGGAATTCTCACCAAGCACAAATCATTCAGTGCCTGAGAAAACTCCTGCGTGAGCCAAGCTGCACTTGGAGTAAACTCAGTGCTCCCTGGATGTGGTTTTCTTACTCTGCAAAGGCTTCAGGTGTCTGAAGAGCCAAAGCTGTCCCCAAACGTGCTCCAAAAGTCACGAGGAGGGAGAAATATCCCCAGGTATAAATGCATAAAACACAGACACAGATTTAGAGCCCTGCTCAGTTTGGCTGCTCAGGGACACACGAGATTTTCGGATAAGGATGCTTTCAGACCCACACAGAGCTTTGCTGGTCTAGTGAGTAGATGCACAATAAACTTTTCCTGCCACTCAGCAGTCCCTGGGAGCTGCAGCCCCTCAGCCAGCAGGGCAGAGCCATTCCCAGAGCACCACAACAATCCAATACTCCAGCATTTGCTGGCTTTGAGCAGAGGAAATTGTGGGCCAAGGCCCAAAATCATTGCAAACAACAACAGCCCTGAGGATAAAGCACAGGCTTCCTCATCATCCTGATGCCGATCCAGATTCTTCCTGATTTTGCCTCTAAACATCGCCAGCAAAGATTCCCAAGAAGTTTCCAGCAGCAGAAAATTGGCTGAATGAATTAAAGCCTTGATTCTGTTGTATAAAATCATAACCATGGGCTGTTGCACACCTGCATTCTCCAGCAGAGGATAGGCAATGAGCAGAGTATCGATTTATTTAGGTCAGGCCACCTTCTCGTTCTTGTCTTCTAATGAGACACCTCCAGCAGCTCAGCTTTTCCTAATTATGAGCAAAAAAATCTCCTTGTAGATAAATCCACAGCTCAGGAGCTGGAGCTGAGAGCTCAGTCCCACAGAATTCGGAGCACAGCAAAGCCCCCAGGCCCAACAGCCCTTTGTCAATGCAAACCCTACTCAGAACAAGATTCCAAAGGTCTTTTATCCCTCCCATTTCCCTGTTTCAGACAAAACAGAACAAAAAAGCAGTTGGTCATGATCCTCTCGGCTCCATCTGAAGATGTTTCACAAGGTTTTGTGAAGACATTTTAAGTAAAAAGGACTCTCTGCTAAAGGAAAGAAAAAAAGGTTTTTCCTAACCACAAGCCTTGCCAAGTTGTTCCAAATTTGAATGAAAACTGCCTGTGAAATTCCAAATTGAAGTGTGAAAATATTTACTACAGTGTATATTCATTAAGACTGGAAAAAATGATGAGAGCAGCTCAAAGCTGCTCCTGTCTGTATTCCAGGAGGAGGAAACAACTTGGGAACAGGGACGAACAGCAAAGGTTTTGCCACAGGCCACGTTAGTAAACAAACCAACCCTAAAAGGGTCAGGGCCACCCAGGGGTTTTTTGGGATCAGCTGCTTCCCACAGTTCCTGGGTGATTTTCCTCCTCTGCAAGGGATTTGCGGGATTTTAGAATCATGGAATATTTTGGGTTGAAAGGGACCTTAAAAACCATCTCGTCCCACCCCCTTGCCATGGCAGGGACACCTTCCATTGTCCCAGGTTGCTCCAAGCCCCATCCACAGGCTGGCCTTGAACACTTCCAGGGATGGGGTGTGAAAACACACGAAAGAATAAAAGTGTTGCTGAAATTTAAAAATAGATTAAAAATCTCCTATTTGAAAGGCTCTGTCGTACCAGGAACTTTATCCTTTGGAGGAAAAACAACAGATTGCCCGAGAGGTGGTGTCTGCCTCATCCCTGGAAGTGTCCAAGGCCAGGTTGGACAGGGCTTGGAGCACCCTGGGGTAGTGGAAGGTGTCCCTGCACCCAGGGCATGTGATCTGTCGAGAAAAGAGCAAAAACCTTCTCCCAGAGCTCCCACAGCCTCTTCTGCTGGAGCATGGATTTGGGGCCACCATCTACAAAACCCAAATGAGCTACAAAATCAGGTGAAATCTCCACTTCTGGCTTTTCCAGACCCATTCTGTCACTCTGTGTGGCTGCAGCAGGGATGGCAGGGGACTGGCACGTTCTGAGAGCACCCAGCTGCCTTTTTCATCCTGGGCAGGAAAGCGATTGTCAGGCACGTTCAGAGCTGTTTGTACCCTCGGTGCTTTCATGCTGTCGAGCTGCAAGTGGATTTCTTCAGCTGGATTTTTTTCTTGGCAAGCCCCCGTGACTACGCTGCTGTTTGGAGAGGTTTCATTGCTTTTCAGAGAGCAATTGCTGCCTTGAAGAGACTCTTGAAGTTTGCCTGATATATGTCACTCTCCTGCCGTATATCTGAAATGTCTCCTATTAAACCTGGAGGCGGCCACCCCACAGTCATTTTGAATAAATCTTCCCTGAGGCATCAAATAAACCCCAGAAGATTCAGGGAGGCACTTCAACTCCTGCTCAGCTTCACACACCTGCTCAAGTGCTGCTCTGAGCAGGGTAATTTGCTGGAGCAGGGTTGAAATGTCTCAGTCCTCCCAGGCTTGCAGGGAATGCCCACGTGGGCACAGGGTCAGCCAGGCTGTGTTCCCAGATGGATGGAGACCCGGGCATGGGCACAAACGTGCAGCACTCTTGGCATTTAAATATTCCAAAGCCGTTTTAGCCTTAGGCTTGCTCCACACGTTTCCTATTCCAGCAGCTTTGGATTTCTGCAAACCTTCCAGAGGAGGAGCAGGCGAAGCCTGCCGTGCTGTAACTTCGTCCCTAAAAGACCTGGGAATTCAGCCCTTTGGCAAACAGGCCCTGCAGCCCTGCAGAATCCAGGTGCCCAGCAGGAATCAGGGAGATCAGCCAGGGCAGAATTGAGGCTGGTGTAGGGCTCGTGGACTGCCAGCTCACGCGGGATCCATCGGCTGCACACATCCCTCCTTTTACCACGTGCTTTCCTCTCACAGAAGCTTGTGCTGCTTGTTCAGTGCTCCACGAGGGATTTTTCCTACAAATCCGTGGATGCTCACACCAATTTATCACCCTCCTGGACTGCGTACACCCGACCAGGCCTCGTTAGTAGCAAGTTTGTTACACCAAAGCCTGGAGTGAGGCTTCTCCCTGGGGAAAAGGGAGTTGAGAAATCCACTCTGTCTGCTGGAGAGTTTGGACACAGAGCTCCAGGGAGGGGTTTAAGGCTCGGAGAAGTTTGGGTGTCTTTACACAGATGGGTGGTAGGTGAGTCTGTTTACACAGGAATTTCGAAATTTGAGATGCTGAAGTGTCTGTCACACAGCAGTGATCATCCAGGTGAATGAAGCTTGACCTAAAAGACTGGTGTTCCTACATAATAATAAATCTGCCTGGTACTCAAAAAAACCACAGGTTGTAACAACATAATGGGATGGAGGAAGCTTAAATCCAGCAGGAAACATGGATGAAATCCACATCTCACCTGGCAAAAAGTCTGTGTGCCAACAGGTGGGGTTTAAGGGGGTCGTGGGGGACACCAGGCCACGTGGGCTCTCTCTCGAGATGGGTTTCACACATCCAGAACTTCCATTGTGGTTTTGTGCTCAAGTCAATGGCTTGGCTGAGCTGGTTTGGGGGTTTTTGTGCAAGGGTTTGGTCACCCCTGAGTGTGTCCCTGCCTTCCAGTACCACTTCTACAAGAGCACCGTCCACAGGTGAGGTTTTTCCTTCTCCCCCCAGCCTTTCCCTGTCCAGCCAAGCCTGCAGTCGGAGCTGCTGCCAGGCTCTTGGCTGCCTGCTCCAGACTCTGCCATCCCTGCCCTACTTTCCTGCAGATGATTGGTGATACTGAGCCACAAAATCAACAAAATCAGCATTAACCCCACAGCTACAGGCTGGGAATTATCATTTATGTGCACATCGAAGGTGGCTGGTTCTTATTAGCAAATTCAAATCACCCTAACTCAATAGTGAGTGCAGTTGAGCACTAACAGCGTTAGGAGATTTTTCTCCTCTTTATGAAGCTGCAGGGAGAAAGAGAGAGCACAATTGCACCGTGGCAGAGCTCAGGGGCCCAGCTCCCATCTCCATCACGGGCGCACAACACCAGCGTGTGACACGTGCCCTGCTGGCTTTGTCCCCGGCAGCTCCCTGGGCCCCCAGCACATCTCCGGGAGCAAATGCACAGTGACAAGGGACGTTCAGCATCAGGTCCCAAGGGGAACCTCTCCCTAAGTCAGGGCTGTAGGGGATTTCACGCTGAATCTGTGGCCCAGCTGTGAGGCAGATGCTGTGTGCTCTTGGCTCCAAGATGCTCAGAAAAGCTGAGATCAGAACAGGCTCTGCTACAGACAAAACCGTGGGGATGTTTCTTCACGCACCTGTGGGCACTGCGTGTTTCAGCGTTCATTTTTTCATCCGTTGGCTCCTCCCTTCCCACATGTGCTCCATTATTGGATTCCCCCAGAGGTGCTGGGCACTGCCCAGGCTCCCCAGGGAATGGGCACGGCCCCGAGGCTGCCAGAGCTCCAGGAGCGTTTGGACAGCGCTGCCAGGGATGCCCAGGGTGGGGTTGTTGGGGTGTCTGGGCAGTCCTGGACTCGGTGCTCCTGGTCATCCTTCCAGCTGTGCTTCCCTGATCTCCAGCTGGGCTGTGTCCACCTCTTCAGAGACTCAGCTAAATCCTGAGCCGTGTCCCAGGGGAAGCAGAGCACCCTTGTTCTCACGTTGCTCTTAATGCCAAGCCTGGCACAGCCCCCTGCTCTGTTTTCCCAGTGCTGGTCTCTTCCAGCCCTGCTCCTGACACCCCCCATTCACCTGGAGCAAAGCTTGGTCCTTGGACACAACAGAGAATGCAGTGACAACAAAGGAATCATGTCAGAAATATGCTGTGACATTCAGAGTGGCAAAACAAAGCCTCTCCTTGTGCTTATTTTCCCTGATAATGCAAGGAGATCCCTTCAGCAGCTTCTCCTTTTGCTGCCTGCCCACCCTTTTGCTGGTTAAACAGCTTTGCTCCTTGAGTCAGAACAAGGAGAGCTGATCGTGCACGGAGAGTGATCATGAGAGACTGAACCCACCCTAAACCCCCTCACACCACTGCTGCCAGCCCCAGGACACAGAGATATCACTGCTGCCAGCCCCAGGATGCACAAACGTGACTGCAAACACAACATTCCTTCTCACCCTGATGCCTTGGAGAGGCTGCCCTGGAGCAGAGGCTAGGCAGAGTGAAAGGATAAAGGGCAGGGATTTATGGAAAGGCCTGCCCAGGGCACACCTTGGGCAGTGCAGGAGTCTCGCAGAGACTGCACCCAGGATGGACACAGCCACACGTTTTTGGGACAGATAGAAGTTCTGTCCATTTGCATATCAGAGGTTAATTGTCCAATTCCAGCTTCAGGCAGTGCAGTCCCATTCTCCCAGTTTGCTACCCCCAACTCACTTTTCTTTCCATTTCTCAGAGCCTGAGACAGTGAGGTATCCCTGATTGTCAGGCCTGGAGAGGAATGGTTGTGTCTGACCAAAATGGGAACAGCAGTTGCTAACACTCTGTATGGAGCTCAGAGTTACACACTAAAGAATTGCAGGATTACAAACATATGAAAATATAAAAGCTAAAATCCTAAGGCATCAACCCCTCTCAGTATTTAGCAATTGTGGGTCTGTGAGTTAGTGGACTGGCTTCAGGTCACTTCTAAGGGAGAGCAGACCAAGGGCCCATCAGCTGTACGAGGAGAGGGAGCAATTCCAGGGCCACCTGCAGAGTCCCACAGGCTCTGCTGGAGCATTCACGGTGCCACTGAATCAGCTGTGGCAGTCTCCATGAGGAAAGCCAAGTGCAACCCCCCAGGAAACCACGATCTGAGCAAAGGGACAGCGAAAAGACAGTTAAAGTCACCCTTAAGCCTTAACTGGCAGGTTTCAGAGGTGCTTAAAATGTGGAGGTTCTTGAGCCCTGAGGAATCTCACGAGGCGCCAGGGAGCAAAGAGAAACTTCCATCCCAGCCTGAGATGAGGGGAGCTGCTTTGTGTTATTTATTCCCGTCCTATTTTCTGTAGCACATTCAAACTGCACCCTCACACCACCTCCCTGGGGGGGTTTGCTCAGGAAATCACCTCATGGCCCAGGTGACCAGTGCTGGTGACATCCAAACTCCTCCTGAGGAACATCACCTTGCATTCGCCAGCTCACGCTTGTGAGTGATGGAGACCAAGAGTCACAGGCTTGATCTTCATAAATAAACCTTTCACTGGCACAGGGTGCCCAGAGAAGCGGTGGCTGCCCCTGGATCCCTGGCAGTGTCCAAGGCCAGGCTGGACGGGGCTTGGAGCAGCCTGGGACAGTGGAAGGTGTCCCTGCCCATGGCAGGGGTGGAATGGGATGAGTTCTAAGGTCCCTTCCAACACAAACCATTCCATGATCCTATGAAACACCTCAAAAAGACACAAGTGAGCTCTCCAAACTCGAGCAACAGAGTATCTTCTGCCCCTACAACCTCAACACCATCCCACCAACAAAACCCTCTCTGGGTTGTGCTGGAAATGGAACAACAATTATATCCCAGCCTTTCATTTCTGTATCTTCATAGGAATAAAGAAGTTCAAAGCCACAAAGAGGAATGAAAAATACTGAGTGAATCATAAGCTATTTTAATTCAGGGATGGTAAAGTTCCAGTTGGGATCCAATTTAAGGTAGATTTATATTTTGTTTGAACTGTTCATCTCTACTCACAAGAATATTAGGTTAGGTCCAGTCCAAAGTCCTGAAGGACCCACTGGACACTAATATTTGTCAGTAGGAAATAGAAGAAACATGAAAATCTCTTGCCATTAAGATCAAAAGAGAGCGAGGGTGCACTTTGACATTTCTCCTCTCCTGCAAGGAGCCCTTGTTTTGCAAAGCAAATTCCATTGTGGAGCTTTGAACTCCTGGAGAGCAAAGATGAAAGGTGAAATCCCAGCTCACTGAAAGTCAACGCCGAGCTTTCTGACAGCTCCAGGTGGATCAGGTCTGACCCATGATTTTCTGGGACCACAAACCCAATTCTCAATTCCTTGGAAGTTCCTGGCGCAGCTCCCACGTCAAAGGCACGACTGCACCTCACAGAGGGGAGCAGAGCAAACCGTGCTGGCTGTGAAGGACCACAAGGAGCAAGGAGCTCCAACCCCTCAGCAGCCACTGAGGATCCCATGGAAAGCTCTGAGCTCCTGACTCATCACTGCCAGGTCCACAGCAGCTCCCTCAGGAGCTCCTAGGAAGGCTCCCAGCTGGCTCCTCCTTGTAAGGAATGCTTAGACTCAGCCTAGCAAAAGAATTATTCTGATTGAGGAATTCATGGGCAGGCACAAAAGTTTTCGGGCTTTTCTCACTTTGCAAATCAAAGGGAGCTTCCCATGGCAACTAGTGGAGGGTTTGATGATGGACATTAAGGTTCTTGCACGGGCAGAACTGGGAAATAGTGCGCAGAAAAAGAAAACAGGGTTGTACCATCGCCTCTTTAAAAGGTTTTCCACCTCCACAGAGCCCATATTAGCAACAGATGAATCACCGTCATTCACAAACACCAAGCACGTAAACAAGAGGATCTAAAATGATCCAGAAATTATCTTAATTTGAAAACTGGATCTGGAGGGAAAACAGGGCTCAGGAGGATTCAGATCCCAGGGCACCACAGCTTCTCTTGCTGAGCAATGGCATTATTTCCTCCCCCCTTGTGTTTGTCCCCAATGATTTCTTCACCCAGGCTCTGCACTTGGAGTCCCTCGCTGGAAATATTCTCCCTCAGCAGCACCAACATCCTCCAGTTCCAGCAGCTCCTGGTTATCAACAGCCCTGCTCACAGCACGGTAACAAACGCAGCAACGCTCGGCATATCCAGGCACTGCACGGGGATAACCAATAAATTTACATAGCAGGCCCAAAAGCTGATCTGAGCACCAGTCACCTCTTACCCCAGGCACAAGAGACGTGGGCCCTTGGTGTCCCAGCCTCAGCAGCAACCCGTGGTGTCCCATGCCACCCCGAGGGCACTGGGATGCTCCAGGTGAACACCACAAGCTCAAAGGGAGCAAGAGAGCCCAGAGCAGAGGCTCCAGAACCACCACACCAGATGCAGAACAGCTGCACCAATCCAGCTACTGCTGCACCCACCCTGCAGAGAGACATAGCCCCTGCCACAGGCCTGGCCTGGCACTGGACTGGTCCCAGCTGCACAAAGTAAGGTCTAGGGCACGTGGCCCCTGAGCAGCATTGCCCCTGAGCAGCGTTGTCCCTGAGCAGCATTGTCCCTGAGCAGCATTGGCCCCGAGCCGCATTGCACCTGAGCAGGATTGTCCCTGAGCAGCATTGTCCCTGAGCAGCATTGGCCCCGAGCCGCATTGCACCTGAGCAGGATTGTCCCTGAGCAGCATTGTCCCTGAGCAGCATTGGCCCCGAGCCGCATTGCACCTGAGCAGGATTGTCCCTGAGCAGCATTGTCCCTGAGCAGCATTGGCCCCGAGCCGCATTGCACCTGAGCAGGATTGTCCCTGAGCAGCATTGTCCCTGAGCAGCATTGGCCCCGAGCCGCATTGCACCTGAGCAGGATTGTCCCTGAGCAGCATTGTCCCTGAGCAGCATTGGCCCCGAGCCGCATTGCACCTGAGCAGGATTGTCCCTGAGCAGCATTGTCCCTGAGCAGCATTGGCCCCGAGCCGCATTGCACCTGAGCAGGATTGTCCCTGAGCAGCATTGTCCCTGAGCAGCATTGGCCCCGAGCCGCATTGCACCTGAGCAGGATTGTCCCTGAGCAGCATTGTCCCTGAGCAGCATTGGCCCCGAGCAGCATTGCCCCCGAGCAGCATTGCCCTGAGCAGAATTGCACCCGAGCAGCGTTGCACCCGAGCAGCATTGCCCCCNGAGCAGCATTGTCCCCGAGCAGCACTGCACCTGAGCAGCATTGCACCTGAGCAGCATTGTCCCTGAGCAGAATTGCACCTGAGCAGCATTGCCCTGAGCAGCATTGTCTCCGAGCAGCATTGCACCTCAGCAGCATTGCCCCCGAGCAGCATTGCCCCCGAGCAGCATTGCCCCCGAGCAGCATTGCCCCCCACAGCGAGCTGCTCCTGTAGCAAATTCTTCCCTAATTTCGTGGTCCAGCAAATGCTCTGCCCGTGCTTGAGGGATCTCTGACCTGTCTGCGCTGGGTTAGACTGAAAACCTGTTCACAGCGCTGGGCTCCCACCCTGAGGAGAACAGTTGGCTTACTCTATTTTAATACATTCCCAGACCATACTGAAGCTTGGAATTAGCAGGAGGTGTTCCATTTGCTGGAAAAACTGTTTTTCTCCATCACCAACTTTCCTAAATCACCTGTTTCTCCCTGGGCACTTTTGAGCACAAACAGGCCACAGCTGAGACAAACCTGCAGCTCCCAGAAGAGCTTGGCTGGAGTCATTGTTCCAATGCTTTTGTGCTGCTGAGGCAGGAAGGTCTTTTCCCTGGCTTATTATTGAAGAATTTCACCCTACTGATGATTCAGCCTCTTTGCTCCGAGCATAAATCACCTCCCAGATAAAGCCTTGCTAGAAAGCTTTCATGGGCCCCAATTAAAAGGAGAAGTCTCTGGAAGTATAAACAGTGGATCAGCAAGGAAAAAACGGGCTGAGATTTGTGAACTTGCTTTCTCCTTGCCCTTCTGATTCCTCAGTTTATCACAGGACAAGAAGTGAATATTTACGAGGTAGATTTCCAGCTGCAAAGGCTGTACTGAAATCTTTGATGCTGTGGCTTTCTAAATCTGTAGGAAAGCTGGATCTGGACCACCTCTAAAGTCACCTCAGTCCTTTGGGAATGACTGAATAATCCTTCACAGCAAACCGCTTGCTTTGGACAGACCCGAGCCAAACCACCAAACTCAAATCCCTCTTTCCTGAGCATCTCTTGACACCAAACTCCTCAGCTTGCCTGATGCCACCACAGACCAACTTTTTCAGCCTCCAATCTGCTTTCAGGACAGAGCAAACCCTCCCAGATTTCAATTAATGCTGCACTGGGGAAGCACAACTCACCCTGTGGCTGATCCCTGACATCACCACCACAGACTAGAATCCTGGCTCTCCTGAACACCCCCAGCCACAGCAGAGCAGGAGGAGGGGAGTGACAGCAAAGCCCTGTGCATGCAGGACAATCAATCCAGCACGTTCTGCAGCAGGAAATGAATGGGCCATTAAGGAAGAAGTTGTAACCTCAGCCTTCCCCTAATGGGTCTCGGTCCCAGACTGCCTGGCAGCAGAGGGATTTCCATCCCAGCAGGGCTGGCTGCTCCACCAGCAGCAGGGAGGGGCTCCTACAAGCAGGGGGACAAATCTACCCCAGCCTGTGGCAGTGGCACACACAGGGAGGGCCTGAGGGACAGCAGCTGTTACAGAATCACAGATTTGGGCTGGAAGGGACCTTAAAGCTCATCCCATTCCACCCCTGCCATAGGGGCACCTCCCACTATCCCAGGCTGCTCCAAGCCCTGTCCAGCCTGGCCTTGGGCACTGCCAGGGATCCAGGGGCAGCCACAGCTTCTCTGGGCACCCTGTGCCAGGGCCTCCCCACCCTCCCAGGGAACAATTCCTTCCCAATATCCCATCCATCCCTGCTCTCTGCCAGACTGAAGCCATTTTCCCTTGTCCTGTCCCTCCATCCCTTGTCCCCAGTCCCTCTCCAGCTCTCCTGGAGCCCCTTTAGGCACTGAAAGGGGCTCTGAGGTCTCACACAACCTCTTCTGTGTCTTCTTCTGTGTCCATAGGGGAGGTGCTCTAATCCCCTTCTCAACTTCGTGGCCTCCTCTGGACTTGCTCCCACAGTTCCATGTCCCTGTTATGCTGGGGGCACCAGAACTGTGTGTTTTTCCCTGCTTTCATGAGTTAGCAGGAGAAAAAGCTCCAGCCTTTTTTCTCACTAATGCTTAATCACAGTTTACACAGACCACATCTTGCATCCCATGGTCCCACAGCCTTTCGCAAATCTTAATTAAGCAAAAGATTAAAAGTAGGTCCACAGCTCAGCTCTGGTGAGTATCCTGCATCAGGGGAATGCTGCTCTCCTTGAGGAGACCAGAGCCTGGGGCTGGCAGAGAAGCTCTTCCTGATAAAATTTTCCTGACAAAAACCCATTTTCCTCAGCAGTGGAGAACTCAGGTGGTGAATCAGAGCTCCCTGAACAAGGACTAACCTCTGACACTCCCCCTTTGTCTAAGTCTAAGCCTGTGTTCACTTACTCTACCAGTTCTGGATTCAAGGGGAAACGTCTTCTAGATTCTTCCCAGCCTGGGTCCAGTAGGGATCAGGCTGGTTCGGGCAGCATCCCTGGGCAGCTTCTGAACTGCCTGGAGCTGGGTGGATGGATGGACGGATGGATGGATGGATGGATGGATGGACGGACGGACGGACGGACGGACGGATGGATGGATGGATGGATGGATGGATGGATGGATGGATTCCCTCTACAGAAGGGTAGCCAGGATGGGACAGCTGATTCTCCCTCTCTCCTCTGCCCTTGTGGGAACTCACTTGGGGTTCTGTGTCCAGGTCTGGGGTCCTCAACATCAGGAGGACCTGGAGCTGCTGGAGAGAGTCCAGAGGAGGCCACGGAGATGCTCCCAGGGCTGGAGCCCCTCTGCCCTGGAGCCAGGCTGGGAGAGCTGGGGGTGCTCACCTGGAGAGGAGAAGGCTCCAGGGAGAGCTCAGAGCCCCTGCCAGGGCCTAAAGTGGGGTTATCAAAAGGAGGGAGAGGGACTTTTTATATGGGCAGAGTGACAGAACAAGGGGCAATGATTTTAAACTGAAAGAGGGCAGGGATTGATGGGATATGGGGAAGGAATTCTCCCCTGTGAGGGAAGTGAGGCCCTGGCACAGGGTGCCCAGAGCAGCTGTGGCTGCCCCTGGATCCCTGGCAGTGTCCAAGACCAGGCTGGATGGGGCTTGGAGCACCCTGGGATAGTGGAAGGTGTCCTTGGCCATGGCAGGGGGTGGAATGGGATGAGCTTTAAGCTCCCTTCCAACCCAGACCATTCTTTAATTCTGTGATTTCACTGCTGTTCCCTGTGCACAGCCTGGCAATGCATTCACAAACACCCCGTGGAGGATTTTCAGTCACTGCTGCAGCATAATTTGGGGTTTTGTCTCCTTTTTCAATTTGATGAACTTGGAGTAGGCACAGAAGACACCAAAGCAAAAAACAAGTGGCCAGAAAACAGCACATGACTGAAGCTGTGAAAAAGTCGAGGACTGCACAGAGTGGATCTTCTCCACCCACAGCTTCTCTCAGCTTGCAACCTGCAAAAGCACAGCCAGGTGCTCAGCAAGCAGAGCAGCACAGGGAGGGGGTGACAGCACTCAGGGACAAGGGACAGGGCCAGGGGTGGCTCCTGGCGTGAGTTACTCCTGCTGAGTGTCCCAAGGCACAGCACAAACCACCAACGAGAACATCCAGAGCCCCTCAGGTCTGCCAGACCTAAGCATCAAACTCTAAGCTGGGGTCTCAGATACAACAAATCCAACTCTGCAGCTGCTCCGGGCACCTGTTCCAATTAGATTAATGGGTATCCAGAATGAAACTACAACGGCTTCAAAGCAACCCCCAAAATCAATACCCACATCGTAAGCTCGGGGTTTTGCATGTGGTACGAGAGGCAGGTTGGGAGAAGATGATCTCATACACCACATATTGATTAATCAATTCCAGCCAGGAAGCTAATGGGCTCTTCTTACAACACTTGGCACCAGGAGGAAGGAGCAGGAATGCTGAATGAGAAGAGGAGAAACTCGTGGTGTGGTGAAGCTTTAGGGCGAGGGGAGAAATGCAGTGGGGAAATCTAGAGATGGCTTTAAATGGTCAGAGACTGGGAGTAAGTGGAGGAACTGAGCAACAGAGGGACAGGGGAATAAATCAGATTTATTGGCTCCAAGCACAGCAGAATTGTACCTGGCAATTCACTGTGGCTGAGGATAATCCTTTCCTGCTGCTACAAAAACCCTCTCAGGAAGGACTGAAAGGGCCCAGCATGGGCCTGGAGTCTGTAATGCAGAAAACTCCAGCCACAGAAATGGGCTGAGGGCATCAGTAATGCCTAACCTAGGGATTTTTCCACATAACCTGCACCCTCAAATGAGAGCACTGCACTGCCTGGAAGACTGCAGAGGCTGGGTGACATTGTCCTGCTCTTTGTAAAATTGGAAAGAGCAAAAGCGGTCAGCCAAGAGGTTTTGACAGTCGTGGTCCTGCCTTGCAGGAGGCAGGGAAATTCAGCCTGGTGCATCTTCTCTGCAGCCCAGAGTCGTGCCAGGGGGAAGGGGAGTGGCAGAGCTCTGTAAAATTGGACTGGACTAACCAAAACCAGAACTGCGTCTCAGAATTACAAGTTTGATCAACAAGGGATCGACCCTGTCAGGAGAGGAAACCTCCGGGTACAAAATATTCAGGAGGTGCTGCTTTTGCCACCCAATTTTGTACAATTTGGGACCTGATTTTCTATGGGGCACTGTGAGAACCTGCTCCTACTCACCCAGCAGAGCACAGGAGCACCTCGGGGTGACACCAACTCCTGCACTGCCACCACCCCACTGCCACAACACGTCCCATTGCAGCTGAGCAAACCTGCAGCCTCAAACCACCACAGATTCAACCAGAAACAGACCCTCAGGAAAACAGGAACAATCCTCCTGAAAATCAGGGGCTCAGGAGGTGAAAATCACGCAGATTAAATGACTTTTTTCTTCCAGAACCCTCTTTTCCCAACCAACACCCCCCAGCCCCAGCAGAGGACTCACGTTGTAGAGGATGTCGGTCCAGCCCTCCATGGTGATGCACTGGAAGACCGTGAGCACGGCGAAGAGGATGTTGTCAAAGTTGGTGATGCCGTAGTTGGGGCCCTGCCAGTACTCCCTGCACGTGGTCCCGCTCTCACACTGCCTGGCAGGAGGCTCCTCTCCACAGGGAAAGTCTCCCACCTCCTCACCTGCAGAGAGGGAAGAGAAGGTACTGACTGAAACCATCCTGAAAATTCTTGATTGGAACCATCCTGAGAAGTTACTGCTTGGAAGCATCCTGAGAAGTTCTTCATTGGAACCATCCTGAGGAGTTCCCGACTGAAACCATCCTGAAAAGTTTCTGATCAGAACCATCCTGAGAAGTTCCTGACTGAAACCATCCTCAAGAAGTTCTTGATTGGAACCATCNTCCTGATCGGGACCATCCTGAAGAGTTCCTGACTGAAACCATCCCAAGAAGTTCTTGATTGGAACCATCCTGAAAAGTTCCTGATCGGAACCATCCTGAAGAGTTCCTGACTGAAACCATCCTGAAAAGTTCCTGACTGAAACCATCCTGAAAAGTTCCTGATCAGAACCATCCTGAGAAGTTCCTGACTGAAACCATCCTGAAAAGTTCCTGACTGAAACCATCCTGAAAGGTTCCTGATCGAAACCATCCTGAAGAGTTCCTGATCGGAACCATCCTGAGAAGTTCCTGCCTGGTGCTGCTGCATCCTCCTGCCACCGCTGCAAGGATTAAATTCACATTTTGGGTTTCTTGGTGCCACTATGGGCATGGAAAAGTCGTTGTGCCCCTGTAATCACTTCCACACTGCTGGGCTGTGAGAGATGGGTCGGTGGAGGGTGGAGCAGAGCCATCCCTGAAGGGCCCAAAATTCAGTTTGCCATCTCACATCGTGCAATTGTTTAGGCTGGAAAAGACCTCAAAGATCATCAAGTCCAACCATCAACCCAGCACCACTAACCCATGTCCCCAAGGGCCACATCCACTTATTTTTGAGCACTTCCAGCGGTGGGGACTCCACCCTGGGCAGCCCCTTCCAATGCCTGACCACCTTTTCGGTGAGGGAATTTCCCCTAATCTCCAGTCTAAACCTCCCCTGGGGCAACTTGAGGCCGTTTCCTCTCATCCTGGCACTTGTCATCTGGGAGAAGAGGCTGCCAAACTGCAAATAATTTCTGGCTCACGAGAGTTCAGTACATCTGAGAGGCCTGGAAATGGTGTAAGAGCAGCATGAAAAGAAACACAGACAAAAAATACCCCCAAAAACCAAAATAAAGCAACACCACAAGAATTAAAACAACAGTGTGGTAGAAGCAGGGGCTTTGGGAACAGCACACACTTCAAACACCCTCAAAGTGCTAAATATCAGCTCTGTAACATTAAAGCAAAAGGGCACCTTCTGCACCAGTGCCAATTTTGGGGGGTGGACTGCCCCAAAATTGCCCAGATACAGATGTTTGAGCACAGCTGCATGAGGAGCCCCTGGTTTCACCCCAAGGCAGCACTGCAAGGACTCCAGCTCCTCCATAAGCTCCACATTTTTGCTCCAAATGGAGGGAAAGGATCCATATGGGATGGTGCTTCTCTGCTGAGTTTCACTGCAGACCCAGAGAAGGCCAAGGTGGAGGAATCTGTCAGGGAAGGACCACCAGGAATGGCCAGGAGGGTGCCCAGCAACTTCCAGGGCCAGCTGGGAAGTGTTGCAGCCCTCCAGAGCAGCTTGGAAACCTCCCGTGCTGGGTTTTCAGAGTAAAGAAATATCCCAAGCAATATCCCTGTTCAGGGAGCTGGGATTGGGGAAGCATTAAAGGGTTTGTAAAGGGACACGTTATGGTAATGGAGCAGCAAATGGCACAAAATCCAATTCACCAGGGGCAAAAGCAGGAGCAGCGCTAACACGAATTAGGAATTCCACGGAGCAAAGCCTGCAGGAGGAAAGCAAATGTGTCGCCGTGGAGCAGGATCTAAGTGTGTGTGGATATATATAAATATATATGTGACACTTTCCTGTTGACTCAACACCTCAGTGCAGGGCAAACCTCCAGCTCCCAGATGGGTCACCACAGGCTCTCTCAAGGGCTTGGTGAGAGAAGAAAATGCCAAAGCTGGCTCCTGCAGACCGTTTGTGAGCGTGCATTAAAAGAGGATCCAGTTTCATCTCAGTTTGGCCTTTTGCTGCCAGGGAATTCTCTGAAAATGCAGTGCACATCCACCACGAAGAGGTGGGTGGGGTGTTTTTTCCTTTTTAAAAGAGTGACCAGAACTGGCCCTTGCTCCTCATGGCTGGAGAAGACAGACAAAATGGGAATCTCAAGGAAAAATGGAAAATAGATATGGTGCCCTTCTCTCCTGGAGCAGCTTTGGGGCACTTGGGCTGGGTCATTATTTACTAAAAATAATCCCGTGTCAGCAGAACAGGACAGCAAGGAGGGTGCAGGGAGAGGGAAACAAGACTGGAACATGCACTGCCACTGAGTTTTACCCATTTTTCATTAAAATAATGACACGTTTCCAGCTCGGACCAGTCAGGCTGAGCAGGAAAGGTCTTGAAGGGTTCTTTTGCCACATTTTGGTGCCCAGCACCCCTTTGTGCTGCAGTCTATCGCTGACCTACCCAGGCTATTGGCTCAGCAGAGCAACACTCGGTGTTGACACCTCTGCTTGCTCCCCTTCATGATGCACGGTTGGTACCCCTCGTGCAGCTCCCGATTCCAGGAAAAATCCCAGGGGTTTGCTCACTTTGGGGGTTTGGAACAGAAAGAAACACGAGCAGCTTTTCCTCCTCCCATTTTCCACCCCCTGCCAGAGGCATGTCTTTAATGAGTTCACATTTCCACTCTCAGGCCGGTTTGGAGCCCGCGGTCTCTGCCTGGGCTCCTTAATGCACCTCTGAGGAGATGAGGAGCACTTAGGTTTTAAAAAGCTTTGTGGGTTGCTGTGCTGCTCTGCTCCCAGGGGATGCAGTGCCAGGAAACCTCACCCCACCCTCCTTTCCAGAAACGCCATTTCCCGCCCAGCAGCTGCAACGGATCCCCACGGCCCAGGCAAGCCCAGCTCAGCAGCCCCGGAGCACGGAGCGAGCAGGCCACAGGCTCAGGGCTTTGGGAGCTCAGGGCTTCGGGAGCTCAGGGCTTTGGGAGCCGAGCCACAGCTCCCACCGAGCCCGCAGCTGCTGCCGTGCAGAGAAACGCGGCACAGGCAGCCGAGCTTCGGCCGCGCTCCCAATTCCGGGCTGGAACGCGCCCAGCCAGCGAGAGCGCTTCCACACGACACCGCCCGTGACAAAAACCTGGCCTCGGTCCCCAAACCTGCCGTGGACACATCTTGGTCACCACCCATGGCAGAGATGAGTCTGCAGGGAGCACGCACGGCTTTGGGGGTGATGTTTCCCTTTTGCACTAAGGAGGTTCTGGGGGAGGGAAGAAAATCCTCAAATCCTCCCTCTCCAGGTGTCAGCCGTGAGGGAGAGCCTCAGGCTCTGCCTGCAGCCGCCTCCTGCACACAAGGGATGCACAAACATCCCCCGCCTCGTTCGCAGCTTAACAGACCTGAAAACGCTCCTAGAAAACCCCAACCTGCTGGCGATTTCATCCTCCCCAGCACCTCAGCACGAGCTCTGCTGCTTCCTCCACACCAGCATTGTCACTGCTGTCCCTCTCCCCCTGGAATCACTGCCACAGCGCCTTGCAGGGACCACACCACCCACAAAGGCACTTTTTCTTCCTACAAATCCAGTCCAAAAGCTCATTTCCTCTGGGAGTTGCCGGGATTTTCTCACAAGTCGCAACTCCCAACTTCCTTCATGACCTGTGTTGTGTTTTTCCAGCATTCCACAGGAACTTGAGCAAGAATTCCCTTTGCAAACCTCGGTGTACACTGAGTGTATTAAACTGTTCCCATCAGAAAGCACCGTGAAGGATGCCCAGAGATTTGGCAGGGATGTTGTTTTATTCCCATCGGATTGCGTGGAAATAAATCAATATTAAATAGCCCTATTAGTGATAATGGCTGAAAATACAAGGCTGTGTTTTAAAGAAAGTCAATTGCACCTTCAAATGCAATGGTTTGGAGACAAGAACAAAATTTTATGTGTGTTATCAGCTCAGATAACAAACATATATTAACACTACTACAAAGGAATGAGGTGGAACAAGATGATCTTTAAGGTCCCTCCCAGCCCACACCATTCCGTGATTCCATGATTTGATTTCCATGATCTTTGGCTGTTCCCAGCCAAGAATCTCTGGGATCATCCTTCTCCACCTCCATCTTCTGGGGTTTATCACTCAGTCACAGGCAGATCCATCATTTACTCTTCAATGCCCAATTTCCCTTCTCTGAAGGTCATTTTTATCCTTTCTCCATCAAAGGACTCCTTGCCTCCAATCTTTTGTCCTTTTGTTTTTTGGTTGCTCCCAGACTTTTCAATCTTTTACCATCCCATACCGATGTTTCCCCAGAAACCTTCCCAGGAAACTCAACACACGTAAAGCAAAACCTAAGGAAAATTAAACAGACACCATCACTTAATATGAAACAACAGGAATTTGGTTCTGTGCTTCTGCCATGAAAAGTTTCTTTTGGGATAGGAGGCCCTAAGAACTTTCATCTCACTCTTGGGCAGACTGGGAGCAGCCCAGTGGCATCAGAGAGAGGAGAATCTGTCCCAGTCCATGTAGGGTGGGCACAAGATTCTGTTAACTCTCAGAATACATGGGTAAAGAGGGAGAGAATGCAGGCAATGGGGAAGAGGCAAAAGGAAAACAACACGGAAGCAGGACAGAAAGATCCAAAGGCCAGAGCTCACCTGTCTCGTTGGAAAAGCAGGTTTTATGGAATTTGCCCATGTAAAACTCCAGCCCGATGATGGCAAACATCACAATGGCGAAGAAGAGGAGCAGCCCAATCTGCAGCAAGGGCACCATGGCCTTCATGATGGACTTGAGGACAACCTGCAGGCCTGTGGGGACACAAAAACTCCTCAGGGAGGGAAGGAAAACAAGGACTTGGGGGTGGAGAGGTGGGAGAGAGGGGCTGTCCGAGGGACAGTTTGGGATTGGCAATACCAAGCAATGCTGCTTTTCCCAGGGTGCTGTCAGAAAATTTACTGCCATGGGAGCAGGAGAGACAATGGGGGGTTTTCCTTTCCTGGTGTGTTTTCTTCAGGCGACAGATCCAGCGGTTTGTTAAGCTTCAGAAGCACTCAAAGGATTTTTCCTGAAGCCTCTGGAGTCCCAAGACTCAGCCTGGAGCTGAACCAGCTCCTTGGGGCAGTTGTGGTGCAGCTTTGAACTCTACCTAGGACTCCTCAGGGCCAAGCAAGCCAGTCTGGTGTGGAGCAGGGGGAAGAACAGTTTATTCCTTCTTCTCCACAGACATGCTGGCAGTGTCAGCTTTACCCCACCAAATTCAGACAGTGGCTGGACTCGGTGGTAATTAAGAAATTGGTGCTAAATATTGTTATTACTGTTATTATCTGACTGTGCTGAAATGGAAGTGAGACCATAGCAGGAGATTAAACCTCAGCTAATACAATTATTTAGCTGCACCATGGTGCCTTACAGATATTTGCCAAAATAAATTCCAATTTGTGTCTATACACAGAAGGCTAAAGCGTTTCTTTGGAAGGGAGTTTATGGTGTCACTTGGAGAGATCAGGCAGGATCTGGACTGCAGTGGGAGCCTGTCCTGAGGAGCTCAGAGCGAGGGCAAAGAGAGAATTTCCCAGCACCTGATATTGTCATTTAGCTTGAAAGCGGAGGAGGGAAGGAAAAACCCATGGAAGGGTGTGACCCCCCTGTCCCTGGGGTCTGGGCTGCTCAGGAGCTGCCTCTCCCTCCACAGCACACAAGACAGGCTGGATGCTTTTACACCAGCCCTGAAACTCACTTTCAGTTAAAGGCGGGGAGATAAGGGGAGGGAAGCTGGAGATGGAGGTGGCAGATAACGTCCTGCAGGTGCACGCCACCAAAAACCTGCAGAGATGGGCAGCAGCTCCCTTGGTGGCCTGTCCTGAGGGGTGGGGGTGAGGGATTACCCTTGCCTTGCCACCGTGGACAGCACCAGTGAGATCAAGGTGGGCACAGACATTTAAAAAAGCATCACAGGAAAAATACCGAGGGTATAAAAGGGAAGAATATTCCATGTCTGTTGAGGTGTGGTTGCACCTCAAGGTTGTGCATTTACCACAGGAAGAAAAAACCTAAAATATTCAGCTTTCACCACATCACTAAAAACCTGAGAGCAAATAGTGTGGGGAAATGTTGTGCTGGTCCAGGACACGTCCCCATGTGGGAACGTGTCCCACAGCGGGACAGGGGCAGCTCTGAAGGGCCACCTCACTTTTGTGGCATCCTCAGACTGTCATTGCCACACCTTGCACGGGCAAAAAAAGGTCCAGGGAATAACAGCCAGCAGCATCTCCTTGTTGGAGACCCTGCTAACAAACGCCACCTTTCCAAGGATCTCTCCTGTGTGGGAATTCACATTGAAGCCCTGCCCATGACCAGATGCTGATTTCGGGAATTTTTGGTGCTGTCATTGCCCCCAGGTTAATTCAGAGAACACCAAGCTCCCCACAGTGCTGTAGCTCCTTCCCCCAGCTCTTGCTGGAGGGTACAAACCTCTCTATTCCGCATCCAGAAGTGAAACAGCTCCTGGAAGTGATCCCTGCTGGGGGGCAGAGAAGCTGTGACTGTGACAAATAAAAAGGCAGAAAGCCACGGTGTGGGCACTGGGATGGGTTCAGGGCATGGTGCAGCTCCTCACTGGAGCACTCAGACCCTTCAGGCTCACACGTAAAATATATAAATTGAGTAGGCAAGGCCAAACCCCACCTGCTCTTTCCCTTTATTTTTTCCCACTTATTAAAAGGGTAAAATTCCCAGCACAGGATGCTCAGCTGATCAAAACCGTCAGAAGATCCAAGCTGAAAAGCCTGAAAGCTGCAAAATTCAGCACTCAGGTCTTCACACCCCAGAGAATTCACTCATTCCCAAAGGCAAAAGGGTCCTTGGACAGATCCCTGCCCCTCACCTGCAGATTTGGGAGCGCAGCGCTGAAATCAGCACAAAACGGGAAGGGAGACAACCAGACCCTGCCTAAGGCAGGAGCCACTGACCCCAGAGAAGGAGGGGAAGAACGGGTGGCTCAGAAAAGCAGAAACACCCCAAATCTACAGAGCCCCTGGGCTGTGACACATTGTCACGACACTCACTTGGGATTCCCGACACGAGTTTCAGGGGCCGCAGCACCCGCACAGCCCGCAGGGTCCGCAGGTCAAAATCGGTCCCAGCAGTCGCCAGAATCCTGAAGGGAAACAGGAAAACAAATTCAGATTAAAATGTAAATTTCTCTTTGCAAAGCGTGGCTAAGTGTGGCGCAAAACCAGCAAATCCTGGAGCTGCTTTAAACTCTGTACCGGTGATCACAGTGCGGATTGTGCTCCCCGAAAGGAATTCATTCCCACAAACTCCGGGGCTGCTGGAGGAAAATCCCCAACCTCTGTTTATGAGGCCGCCGGACATCATCAGGTCACTAAGGAACTGCACAGCCCGAAAGGAGACACAGGGAGGGCACTAAATCCCTCGGTTACGCTGGGAATTACCTGCCAGAACTTCCCATAGCAAATCCACAAATCCCTCAAGTCCGGGTGCCTGGTGTTTCCCAGCACCTGAAGCAGTTCCTGCTCGTGGTTTCCCCTCTTCAGGCAAAATTAGATTTTGTTCAGAGCATCTTCTTCGAGGAGAAGGCGCAGGGAGCAGGGCGTGAGGCTGGCACACCGCGAAATCCAGCCCCCAGCGCACAAGGACTCCTACAAAGGTGATGCTCTGCACAGAAACGGAATGGGTTCCCTGCTTTAGGGCACAGCAGGGGAAGGAATATTGTCCCGGTGTCCACAAGTCACAATGATGGAAACTCATTTTTCCTCAGTTTCCTGCTAACAGGAGCAATTTTTCCTGAGTTTTTTGCTAACGGGAGAACTTTTCCCTCAGTTTCCTGCTAACAGGAGCAATTTTTCCTCAGTTTCCTGATAGCAGAAGCCCTTTTTCCTCAGTTTCTTGCTAAAAGGAGCCCTTTTCCCTCAGTTTCTTGCTAACAGGAGCCCTTTTTCCTCATTTTTTTGATAACAGTAGCCCTTTTTCCTGAGTTTCCTACTAACAGGAGCCCTTATTCCTCAGTTTTCTGCTAACAGAAGCCCCTTTTCCTCATTTTTNTTTTCTGCTAACAGAGAACCCTTTTTCCTTGTTTTTTTCCTAACAAGAGCCCTTTTTCCTCATTTTTTTGCTAACAGGAGCCCTTTTTCCTCAGTTTTTTGCTAACAGGAGCCCCTTTTCCTCATTTTTTTCCTAACAGGAGCCGTTTTCCTTTTTCCTAACAGGAGCCCTTTTCCCTCAGCTAACATTTCCTGAGTTTTTTGCTAACAGGAACATTTTTTCCTCAGTTTCCTGCTAACAGCAGCCCTTTTCCCTCCATTTCCTGCTAACAGGAGCCCTTTTCCCTCAGTTTTTTGCTAACAAGAGCCCTTTTTCCTCATTTTTGCTAACAGGAGCCTTTTTTCCTCGTTTTTTTCCTAACAAGAGCCCTTTTTCCTCATTTTTTTCCTAACAGGAGCCCTTTTCCCTCATTTTTTTGCTAAAANCAGGAGCCCTTTTCCCTCATTTTTGTGCTAAAAGGAGCCCTTTTTCCTTAGTTTCCTGCTAACTGGAGCACTGTTCCCTCCGTTTTTTGCTAACAGGAACCCTTTTTCCTTGTTTTTTTCCTAACAAGAGCCCTTTTTCCTCATTTTTTTCCTACCAGGAGCCCTTTTCCCTCATTTTTTTGCTAAAAGGAGCCCATTTCCCGCCTGTGCCAGGGCCTGCCCACCCTCCCACCCCCAGCTTCCTGACACCAGGCTGCTGATCCTTCGGCGGTGAACAGCCACCATGAAAACAAAGTGGAGGAAAAGCAGAGTTTTCCGAAACCAGCTGTGTAACTGCTGAACTCTGAACTGTGCAGGATGTCTGCAGACTCAGCACTGGAGGCCGTGGCAGTGCAGGGAGCACTCCCAGAATAAATCCCTGTCCTTAACTTGCTGACGGCCTTAGCCTGGCCCAGGGAAGAGCAGGCTCAGCACTGCTGGGCGGAAAGGGCCAGACTCCATCAGCAGGAGGTGCTGGAGATCAGGAAAAAAACCCGCTGGGATGTTGGATGGCAGGAGGCAAAAGCAAGCCAGGACCTGAGGAGCTGAGTATTTATTCTATAGGACACCTGTTCCCACATTTTCACGACCTTAAAATTCCCATGACATCAGCTCCATGGATGCAGTTTGAGCACGAGCAACGGGAGACAATTTAAACCAAGAACCAGCACATGCAGAGCCTTCAAATTTAACATTCTGCACCCATGCCAAAGATTTCATCCTCTGCTCCCCTCCCTCCATCCTCACGGCTTAATTGCTCACTTATGGACCTGTGCAGTGTGGGAACAACACAGAGAGGAGATAATCCTGGATATCCACTTTGGGTGATGCTCCCAACAGCACAGTGAGTCTCCAGAGAGCCAGGATGGATTTGTGCTGTCACCAGGCAGAACCCTGGCCTGGGACAAGCTGGGAGAAAGGGTCCTTCACTCCCTCATTGTTCTGGTTTTAAATTCAAAGAGAGAACGGGAGGGAATGGGTGCCAGTACATGCTCTGATGGATTGAAGTTGTCATTCCAGAATTTTCTTCGTAACAGGTTTGATATTAAAATCAGCCTGCTCCAACTCTGGCAACACACACAAACCCCCTTTGCCAGGAAAGCTCTTGGGTTTGACCATTTAAGTCATGAATTCCTGCACCACTTTCACTGTCAGCCCCCAGTTAACCCGCACAGGACACCCTACAGCCACAATTTCCCGTGGCTGCAGAGCTGCTCCACGGATTCCATCACATCCCAGCCAAACCACACGGCCCGCCCCGCAGAGCTGAGCTGTCACTGCTCCCCCTGCCCATGAACCCACCACTCCTGGAAAACAAAACAGCCCAGGTGTTGTGTAGAGAGGCAAAAAAACAGCTGCAGGCTGAAAAAAGCTGGGAAAAAAATCATAGGATGGTTTGGATTTCTCTGGGCAGCCTGTGCCAGGGCCTGCCCACCCTCCCAGGGAACAATTCCTTCCCAATATCCCATAAAACTTTGCTCTCTGGCAGTGGGAAGCCATTCCCTGTGTCCTGTCCCTCCATCCCTCGTCCCCAGTCCCTCTCCAGCTCTCCTGGAGCCCCTTTAGGCCCTGGAAGGGCTCTGAGCTCTCCCTGGAGCCTTCTCCTCTCCAGGTGAGCTCCCCCAGCTCTCCCAGCCTGGCTCCAGCCCTGGGAGCAGCTCCCTGCTTTGCTCTGGACTCTCTCCAGCAGAACCTGAGGGGCTGAGGGGGCCGCTCTGGGGCCGAGCACCCCACTGGAACACCAATGGTTAAGAAGCCCCAGTGACCCCTGGGAATGGAATCAAGTGGGAAAAGCAAAATGAATAACTTCATGGAGACTGGCTGAGTGGTTTCAGGGTGTTTCCCCATCTGTGGTCACCTGCAGGCTGACACCTCTCTCCAGCAGAACCTGAGGGGCTGAGGGGGCAGCTCTGGGGCCGAGCACCCCACTGGAACACCAATGGTTAAGAAGCCCCAGTGACCCCTGG
Organism: Callaeas wilsoni; assembly: GCA_013398955.1. Classification (NCBI taxonomy): domain Eukaryota; kingdom Metazoa; phylum Chordata; class Aves; order Passeriformes; family Callaeidae; genus Callaeas; species Callaeas wilsoni. The sequence goes on from VWPU01010972.1 coordinate 27,063, forward strand.
GAATGGAATCAAGTGGGAAAAGCAAAATGAATAACTTCATGGAGACTGGCTGAGTGGTTTCAGGGTGTTTCCCCATCTGTGGTCACCTGCAGGCTGACACCTCTCTCCAGCAGAACCTGAGGGGCTGAGGGGGCAGCTCTGGGGCCGAGCACCCCACTGGAACCGTGCAGATCAACGGGAAAGCCCAGGCTGGGCATCCAGCGCTTTTCCTGCCCCGGACGAAGCGGAAGGGGCTGGATGCTGCAGCCTCCTGCTCCAGCCAGGCTGTGCCAGCAGCGGAACCAGGGCACAGGGGGCCCTGAGGCTTTTAAAAAGTGTTTTGGTGTCTGCAGCCACCCCAGGAACCCTCAGGAGCTCAGGAAGGCTCCAGGGGCAGCAGCTGGAGCACAACAAAGCAGCTCAGAAGGGGAAGCTGTGCCAGGGTGGGGATGGTGCCTTTTCCCCCTACAAAACCAAAATTCATTTACAAGATTGCAGTGCCCTAAACCCCCTGGAAAAACAACCCAGCGAGGGGGAGACCTTAATTAACATCATCTGGGGCATTTGCCAAAGTGCCACCTTTGTTTTACTTTTTCCCTCTGAAAGCTCATAAAAGCCACTGTGAGTTAGGTCAGGACAAGTGGGAAATCATCTTTAAAAATAAGAGAAATGGAGAGATCAAAGGAGGCAGCTGACAGGCACATCCCAAAATCCTGCTGGAGCATCCCTGGCTGCACAGCCAACAGCTGAGAACAAAGCAGAGGTGGTAGGGGAGCCAGTGCCAGAAGAGGAAGTCGGTTGGGAAGAGAAAAAAAAACAAGAAAAAAAATCCAATTTTAGGTGATAAATTGCTTGATCTGCAGCCATTTTTGTGTCTCAGTGGGTTGTACAGGAACACACAGATTGGGTATGTTTGGGATGTTGCCTTGGATAGCACTTCCAAGGGTTTAAGTGCAACGAAATCAATTCCTCCATGGAAGTTGTCCTTTTTTTGTGATGGCCAAACACCAAACCTTTCTTGTTCTTATGCTGCTGGGGAGGGCCTGGGCACCCATCCCGCCATCCCTGAGGGCTCAGGGCCATGGCACTCACTCCTGATTTTCACCATCACTTGGCTAAAAGCTGCTTTTCTCTCTCTCCTCCACTAACGAGCCCTGACTGACAGCTCTTCCCAGAGACAGCCCAGCTGTGGGATAAATGCTTGGTAACTTTTATTCCAGCAAAGCCTGGAATAAATTATAAAAGCAGCTTGTTCCTCTGAGTATAAAAGAAAGCAAAGAACGAAGGGAAAGTTCCTTCCCTGAACGTTCTGATAACATAAATAATTAGCAATCCCTTCCTGTAAGGACCTGGGAGCTCAGGATTGATCTGTTCTGGTTCAGCAAGACCCTGGCTGCCAGGCACAGCGGATGAACATCCTCAGTGAAGCCTCAACCAAAGAAAATGCCTTGGAATTCCTTCAGGTTTAACCCCAGAGCTCCAAATCCTGAGGACTGGAGTGGGGAAAAGCTAATCCTGCTCCTCAGGCTCATGCCCACCTTGCCTGAGAGCCATTAATGCTTCCCATGGGATCTCACCGCTGGATAACGCTGGTGCCACTGGTCAGGAGGAATCACTGGAATAACTTGTGAGTATTTTAATGTAACCTCGCTAATTTTTATAAGCTCCAGTCCCAGAAATAAGTGGGAACAGTAATTTTTTCCGAGACCTTATCCCAAAGATTTATTTCTAAGTTCCAAATCAATCCCTTCAGCAAGGTTAGGAGAAGGACCAAACACTTCCCAGACAGCTTCTCAAAAAAAAAGGATAAAACCAGCAGCTGGTTCATGAAAAGAAATAACAATTGTCACTTCTTGCCACAGATTCAACCCCACCTAACACAGACATCTCAGCAACACCAACCCCAGAATGTCTGAGAGAGAAAACTCTGGTAAATCACCCCCATCCCAAAACCTGACTCTGAGCACCCCCATTCCCAAAACCTGACTGAGCACCAATGGTTAACAAGCCCCAGTGGCCCCTGGGAATGGAATCAAGTGGGAAAAGCAAAATAAATAACTTCATGGAGATTGGCTGAGTGGGTTAAGGGTGTTTCCCCATCTGTGGGTCACCTGCAGGCTGACACTTCTGTCCACCAATGTCACCCACCCAGCCCTTCCCAGTGTCTCCTCTGCTTCCCACAGGCCGGAGAAGGCATTGGGAAAAGAAATATTGCATCATTCTGGCCCTGAACTGCACCAGAGCATGAACAGCAGACAGGCAGCACCAGGAGGTGCCACAGTCTCTGGCACTTTGTGCCACTGGGGCACCCCAGCCCCGTTTTTCCGTAGGTTCTGANCACAGCACCCCTGGCCCTGTTTTTCCATAGGTTCTGACAGGATCGCCAAGGTTTGGAGTGGATGAAGTCGGTGGCCAAGGGAGAAACCACGCAGCTGCACCCGCGGCCCCATTTTTCCATAGGTTCTGAGAGGATCACCAAGGTTTGGAGTGGATGAAGTCGGTGGCCAAGGGAGAAACCACGCAGCTGCACCCGCGGCCCCATTTTTCCATAGGTTCTGAGGGGATCACGAAGGTTTGGAGTGGATGAAGTCGGTGGCCAAGGGAGAAACCACCCAGCTGCTCCCACGGACCCATTTTTCTGTAGGTTCTGAGGGGATCACCAAGGTTTGGAGTGGATGAAGTCGGTGGCCAAGGGAGAAACCACCCAGCTGCTCCCACGGACCCATTTTTCTGTAGGTTCTGAGGGGATCACCAAGGTTTGGAGTGGATGAAGCCCAAGGCCGCAGGAGAAACCACCCAGCTGCACGCACTGAGCACTGCAGGAGGTGCAGGGAGCACCCCAGGGTGAGGTCTGTCTGCTCAGAGGCCCCTCAGCTGCAGGGAACAGCAGAATGACAACAACAGTTGTCACCTTCCTGCCTCCCGCAGCAGCCTGGGGACACTGCTCAGTGTCACTCCTGGGATGTGGCCTGGCTGATTTGCCCGCCCAGGACGTGAGGGCAGCGCAGACACCCAGCCGAGGGGTGCCCGTGCCCTGGGACGCGGCTGTCACTGTGCCCAGCTCGCGCCAGGCCCGCGGTGACGGCACTGGCAGCGCCGCAGCCCGGAGCGGGACACGCGGTGGCCCAGCAGTTGGAAAGGTGCCCCTGCCCGCTCAGTCTGGTTCCACGGCGTGTCAGCTTTATCTTGACTACCGAAGCCGCAGAGTGGAGCCCAGGCCTGGGCTGGTAGGTGGATGTGAGGTGCTAATTGCAGGGTTTAATTCATGGCAGCGCCAGGTTCAGCCGGGGGCTCTGCCGCTCGGCGCTGGTGACTCCCCACCAGCTGTCCTGTCCTGCCCTGTCCTGTCCCTCCCTCACGGGCCCGGCTCGGCAGCTCTCTGCCTCTCCTGTGGATCACCAGCACCAGGCCAGAGCAGCCCAGCAGACCCTGCACGTTCCATCCAGTCCTGCTCCTGCCTTTCACATCGACAGCACCATGGACACATCCCGCCCTTTCCTTACCCCAGCCTGTGCCGAGCACCCCAGGCCGATCCCCTGGCTCAGACAAACGTGTTTGCTCCCAAACGGAGTGTATCCATCAAAACAGCCTCACTGTGCTGAGGGATAAACCTCCCTTGTGCTCTAACACGAAGGGAGCAGAGGGCAAAATAAAATACACCCAGGAAATAACAATATTAGACAGCAAAGGGCTTCAGAGGCACAAACAGCCCATCCATAAGAGGAGATTCAGAGGGGATCCCATCAATCCATAAAATACCTCCAAGGGGTGTCAGAGGATGGTGCCGGACTCTGTTCAGTGACAGGATGAGAAGCAGTGGCCATAAACTAAAATACCACAAATTCCACATCCACATGAGGAAGAAATTCTTTCCCTAAGGGTGGCAGAGCCCTGGAACAGCTGCCTGTGGAGGGTGTGGAGCCTCCCTCTATGGAGACATCCCAAACCCACCTGGACACATTCCTGTGTCACCTGCTCCAGCTGCCCCTTCCTTGGCAGGGGCGTTGGCCTGGATGATCTCCAGAGGTCCCTTCCAACCGGAACCTTTGTGGGATTCTCTGATTCCTTGGCCTCATCCCAAACAGGTGCATTTCTGAGCAGAGGTCCCTTCCAACCCGAGCCCTTGTGGGATTCTGTGATTCCTTGGCCTCATCCCAAACAGGTGCATTTCTGAGCCTTTTGCAGCCAGCATTAACTGCACCGCCAGCCTCCAGCAGTGCCCAGATGTGAACACAAACTCCTCCCTCCTCCTCCTCTTTGCACGGCAGAAACGCTCCCGAGTCCTGGGAGGAGACAGAGCAAGACAGGAGCAGAATCCCCTCCCCAAACCACCTGAAACCTGCTTTTGTGAGTGTAATTCCCGAGCCAGGCTCCAGTGCAAAGAGAGGGGGGGAAGCATCTGGAGCCAAGCACTCCTCTGCTGCAGCCAGACACAGCAGAGAGGGCCACTCAAATCCACCAAACGAGGGTTTGCAGGGCTTGGATTGTGCCCAGGGTGAAGGGAGATGTTCTGATTACGAGGCAGTTGCTCAAAGGAGTCCTCGTTGCCGCTAAGCAGGAGAGGCAGGGACGTGCCCCACTGCAGAGTGGGAAAGGAGGCTCGTTTGCCATCAGCACTGACAGCTGGCAGGAAAACGCACGCGGCCAGAAACATTCCAGGGAGCTCACGCTGGGAAAAGTGAGCGCAGAGGAGGTAAAACCATCCTGCACTTCGCTGGGGCTCGGAAAGTAGGTCACACCTTGGGCCTCACTCCATGAACAGCGCAAAGGAGAGCTGCTGCTTTCTGTCCTTGGGAATGGGCACCCCGGAATGTCATTCCAGAGGTTCCCGAGGGCAGGGGCTGGGAGCAGAAAGCATTTCCTGGAGATATCCGGTGTCACCCACCCCACAGTCAAGATATGGAGGGTTTTGTCTCAGTAGTAGACAAGATTCTTCAAGGGGAATTTCAGGATCAGCAAAACGTTTCAAGTATTTTTACTTTAGGGGATGTAAATGAGAGAGCAACAGAACAACATTTGGGGATTGTTTCATTTGTCAAGGTCTAAAATGAAGCATTCCCAGCTTTAAATACATTTTCCTTTTTGGTGGAAGCAATTCTTGTCAAGCCTGCAAATAGTTTTGCCTTGATTTAACACTGCCAAATTCTCGAGCCCTGGGTGAGTGAAAAACATCACCTGAACCAAACACTGCCCTTCAGAGCTGTGCCAGGAATGCTGGAGGAGCAGGGCTGTGCTCTCCACGGGCTGGAAGCACAAAGCAAAGGGCACAGGCCAGCTGGTGGGTGGATGGGGGATGGATTTTCCTGCCAGGTGGGCTAACAGGGCAGCACAGACTGCAGGAGGAGAGAGCTCTGAGTCACCAAAACACGTCCCAACCCTGCTTCCCTTCAGGACCCACGGACGAGAAGCTCCTTGCCAGGCTGCCCCGGGAGCTGTGACGAAATCTGTGTTATTTGGAGCCAGAGCCACCTCACCCTCTGCACTTGGCCAGCCCCCAGGAGGAGCTGCTCATGGGCTGGGCAGAAAATGTCAGCGCTATCAAATCACATCAGTGTTTGAAAAGCAAAAAAAACGGGCTGGGAGGAGCTCAGCCTTCCCCACTGGTGCTGCTGGAGCTGCCGGGAGAGGGATGGGAGCAGCAGCCAGAGAGGGGAAGGAAAAACATCTGCCAGTGCTGGGCACATCAGTCAGGAGGGAAAGGAGAACTCTTGGCAGGCCACTCTCTCCTGGGCCTCTGCACCGAAGGTCTTCTCCCCATCCAGTCACAGCCGAACCGAGCACTGGACTCTGGAGTGCTGGGGGATGTCCCCGTCCAGCCACCCCACCCCAAATCCCTGCTAGGGGTGGGCAGATAATGAGCAAAGATCAACACTCCTGCAGAGTGAGAGCCAAAAACATCCATAAAATGAATGGGAAGGCAGAGAGAGGAGAGGGAGCTGATTCCTGCTGCCACATTTGCACCGTTGTGTGCTCTCTCCCCAGCCTCAGGGCACAGCCAGAGGGGGAGAAGTGGCCAGCATGGATCATCACCCTCATCCCCACACCCGGTATGCTTGTGCCCTTCACCAGTTAGAACCCCAAACCCACCAGGAGCTCAGCCAAGGCAGAGAGCTTGACCAGGGTGTCAAACATCCCTGGGCTTGCTTTCCTGCAATATCCCAAAATATCGACAAACCAGGGGTCCCTGCTGCCATCAGCACCCCCAGCACCTCTGCTCCTGCCTGCACTCAGAGTGCTCACCCAGCACGGGCCTGTGGGGACACGTGTGGCACCCAGGGAGGGACGCGGGACACACGAGGGATGACACAGGACATCCAGGGAGGGTCATGGGACACACAAGGAGGGACGTGGGACATCCAGGGAGGGACATGGGACACCCAAGGAAGGATGTGGGACACAAAAGGAGGGAGGTGAGACACCCGGGGAGGGATGTGACATCCATGGAGGGACGTGGGACGCCCAAGGAATGACGTTGGACATTCATGGAGGGACATGGGACACCCAAGGAAGGATGTGGGACACAAAAGGAGGGATGTGGGACACCCAAAGGGGGACGGGGGACAGCCAAGGAGGAATGTAGGACACACAAAGAATGACACAGGACAGCCATGGAGGGACGTGGGACACACAAGGTATGACACGGGACATCCAGGGAGGGACATGGGACACCCAAGGAGGGATGTGGGACACAAAAGGAGGGATGTGGGACACCCGGGGAGGGATGGGACATCCATGGAGGGATGTGGGACATCCAGGAAGGGACGTGGGACACACAAGAAGGGATGTGGGACATCCAGGAAGGGACATGAGACACCCAAGGTATGACACGGGACATCCAGGGAGGGACATGGGACACCCAAGGAGGGATGTGGGACACCCAAGGAGCGATGTGACATCCATGGAGGGATGTGGAACACACAAGAAGGGATGTAGGACACACAAGGAATGACATGGGACATCCAAGGAGGGATGTGGAACACCCAAAGAAGGACGTGGGACACCCAAGGAGGGATGTGACATCCATGGAGGGATGTAGGACACACAAGGAATGACACAGGACATCCAGGGAAGGACATGGGACACTCAAGGAGGGATATGACATCTATGGAGGGATGTGGGACACCCAAGGAATGACATGGGACATTCAGGGAGCGACGTGGGACACCCAGGGAGTGATGTGACATCCATGGAGGGATGTGGGACACACCAGGAATGACATGGCCAGGAAGTGATGTGGGACACCCAAAGAGGGACATGGGACGCCCAAGGAGGAACATGGGACATCCAGGGATGACTTAAACCGTGGATAAAAAACACCACCAAGCTCCAGAGGGGCCGAGGCAGGACCGGGATCTGTTGTTATTCCCCTGTGGATGTTGAGTGGCTCCAATCGCTCCTCAGGAGCTCCAAGGAACCACCCTGAGGGGCATCACCAACTCCCTCCCCTCCAGCTCCCCCCTGTGCCTTCCCAGGGAGAGCTCGGATGAAAGGAGGTGGTACTGGAGTGGAGTTCAACCAGACAGGAAACCTGCACCCCCTCCGTTTCTGGCAGTGTCCCCAGAGGAAATTCCTCCACCAGAGCAATTCCTGGAGAAAGGCAAAGTCTGGGGTGGCATCAGGTCCCTCTCCAGGTGGGCACAGTGTTCTCCCTTTGCAGGGAGCTGGGTCCGAGTCACAGGCCCCTTTGTCTCCAAGTGGTTTCTGGGGGAGCTTTTGCCAATGAATGCCCTGAGCAGGAAGAGATTTGTTATTCCTCAAACACCTCCTGTCCCAACCTGCTGCCTCAGAGACCCCAAATCCCAGCATTTTTCCACCTGCCCCTGGCTCAGACATCCCGTGGTGCCAGTGCTCACACAGGTAGGCAGCCCCTAAGTCAATAAGGCTGGACTAAAACTCATGAGATCCTTAAAAAAGATAAAATTTAATCTCTCTCTTTGCCTTGTGATCCCTCAGCTTTTGGGGGCAGCTGGGGTCAGGTTTTCAAGCTTTATCCACAAGCCACAAAAATACAGATTTTCAAATAAAATCAGAAACTCTCCTCTTGCCACAAGGACTAAAATAAGGCCTCAGATATCCTAATCTGGCTTGCACTATAATATTTCTTTTTTTAATACACACCTTATTGCCCCTCAAGGGATATAATTATTCCTCTTTCTTCATTTCGTTGTTTTATTTTTGGCCAGAACTCTCACACCAAACATGCGATGTTGTTCTAAGGAAAACACAGTTTGCCAAGACATCTAAAATATTGTGTATTCCCTCCATCTGCTTCTCCTAAATAAACCCGGGGCCTTATCTAATATAATGAGTAGCTGTTGGCAATAATTTCATAGCCATCTGTACTGTGCTTTAAACCTGTTGCAAGCTGGGCTGTGGACAGGGAAAAGTCAGAATTTATTCCTTCAGTATCAAAACCAGGAATTGTAACTCTCCCCCTTCTGTTTTTTAGGATAATTTAGCCATGACAGCGCCGATGCCGGGTGCTTGGGGAGCAGTATTTCATTAATGTGGCAATTACACCCCATTTTTCCCTGATTTATGTAGATAAAGCTCTGCAGCTGGCAAGGTGCAGGGCAGTTTGGGTGGGCGCTGCCTCCCCGAGCTGGGTCTGCTCCACCACGTGAGACCCTTCCCACCACCACAGGCCCTGCTGGGGATCACCAGCCCAGAAAATGTAATTCTGTAATTTAAAAGTCTCTTCTGGCTGCATTCAGCTGCAAGAACTACAGCCTGCGAGTTCCCAGCACCCAAATATGCTGGGGAGTTCACGGGATCATAAAATCCCAGAGTATCCTGAGCTGGAAGGAATCCACAGCTGGAAGGAATCCTGTCCCTGCACAGCCCCAGTAAGAGCCTGGAAACATTGTCCAAATGGGTGATGAGGAGAATTATCTCCCCATCCCTGCTCAAACTGAGCCTGGACCAAGTCAACAGCTCAAACAAATTTTATGTTGTTATTTTTGAACCCTTGTTCCTGCCCGGTTGGAGGGGAGTGGAGCTCCCACAGCCAGAGCCACCACATCACTCCCCTCTGGCAAAGCTGGGAAAGAGGGATCCAGCTGTGAGGTCCAGGCCCAGGCTGCCAGATGTGCAGCAAGAGGAGGATGTTTGAGTGAATTTAGAGCCTTTGGGACATGACAAGGTGTCTCTGAGAGAGCAGTAGCGCAGGATTCCAAAAACACAAAAGCCTTTGGATAAAGAGAACTGGAGGAACAGCCACTCAGTGCCAAGGAAATCTAAAGAACTCAATGCACGCAGGTGAACGTGGGCCAGAATCCAGACATTCAGAGATCCCAGCACAGCTTCTGTGTGCCCAAAGGCCACATTTGATGGCCCCAAGGATCACCTCAACACCAGCACAGCACACGCCCACAGTTGCACTCTCCCTGGGCATTGGTTTGCCAGTCCTGCTTTCCTCCTTTTCCACCCCATTTTTGCCCACATTGCCCATCCCTCCTCCCCCAGCACAGCACCATAATCACCTTCCCAAAGCCAACAGAAGCTCACACACACTCCCTGGGCAGCAATCACGGAATGATACAATGGCTCAAGCTGGAAGGGACCACTGGAGGCCATCAAACAAAACCTGAAAGAGGGGGAGTTTAGAGAGAGATCAGGAAGGAATTCCCTGTGAGAGTGGGGAGGCCCTGGCACAGGGTGCCCACAGCAGCTGTGGCTGCCCCTGGATCCCTGGAAGTGCCCAAGGCCAGGCTGGATGGGGCTTGGAGGAACCTGGGCTAGTGGAAGGTGTCTCTGCCATGGCAGGGGTGGCACTGGATGAGTTTTAAGGTCCGTTCCAACCTGTAACATTCAAGGATCCAGTCCCAGCTCCCTGCCTAGCAGGGTCCCCTGGAGCTGTCACCCGGGGCTGTGTCCAGATGGGGTTTGGATACCTCCAGGGAAGGAGGCTCCAATCCTCCCTGGGCTCCTGCTCCAGTGAATGAAAGGGACAACGCAACGGGCAGGTGGGACCTCAGGGGCCAGAGCGATGTCACTGGCACAGGGAAGTGACATCTTTATAGCAGGAGAGGGGAAAGAGCTTAAATTAATTGGCTGTTCAAATAACAGAGGCTCCCGCTCTCCACTGGGCTGTTACCAACCCTGGAATTGCTGCAGATAAAAGTCTGGCAGCGTTTTCATCATAAACTCCACATTTCTGGGCTGTAAATTCCAGCCCTTAAAAAAATCCATGCTGTGGGCAGAAAGCTGCCATCCCAGCTCCCAGCACGGCAGCAAATGTTTGTGTTTTCCAGATCTCCAGAGCAGTCCCACGGGGCAGTTAGGGAGCAGAGACGGAAGCTGCAGTTTTCCAAGGTTTCAGAGCCCAGGCAGGGATGTTTTCCATGTGCTGCAGCCACCTGAAACGCAGGAACACGGAGCACCCAGCAGGGATAACCTCGGGTGTGGTGCTGCTGATGTGCCACAGCCGCTTCTCGTATCACAAATGCAGACCTGAATTTCTGGAGCAGGAGAGAGAGAGATCCGTGGGGGATTTCTTAGGCAGCTGCAGGAGAGGAGCAGCCCGTGGCCCACAGCAGCTTTGTGACGAGGCAGCGCCGGAGAACATCGCGCTGAGGCCTTCGGGATGTCGGCCAACAGCATCAGATGCTCACTGTTGATGCAGCCCATTGCTGTGAAATGGTCCAGAAAACCCCCCCAGCTCTTGGGCAGCCGAGTTAAGTGTTGTGTTAGGAGCTAAATCAGCCCAGGCTTAGCTCTACAGCCAGCGGAGGAGAGCACAGGCAGGGGAAGAGAAAGGCAGAGCAGCACTGGCAGTCCCTGGGGTCCTAAATGGGTGAGCTGGGTTCAGCAAGGAGGGGTTTAAGACCTGATGAGTTTAATCATCTGAGAGACAAGTCACTGCTCCACTCCATGCTGCTGTTTCCTCTCTGAAATACACCTGTCTTGCTTAAGCTGGGATTTTTAGGGAGGAGACGCTTCGCGTTTGACTGGGTTTAAATCTCGGAGGGCTGACAGTGCCCAGCTCCAGTCTCTGCCCACTCAGTCCCGCTCCACAAACCCACCCGAATCGCTGCCCTCCGAACACAAAAAAGCCCCAGAGGGACAGCTCTGGGGCTGCAGCCGCCCACGGCAGGCAGGGAAGGAGCTGGGAGCACTTTTCCAGCCGCTTTCCATTATGATAATTGGGATTTGCACGGAGCAGACCATCGTCTAGACAGCTCTAAGCTCCGAGCGGGGAAGGTGCGGGAGGACAGCGCGGTTTCCAGAGTAAGCGATTCTGACATTTGCAGAGTCATCGCCTTCCCTCCGCCCGGGATCCGGAGCCCTTCCCTCCTCCCGTAGCCCTGGAAACAGCAGCAGCAGCAGGAGGCAGCTCCAGATGTGGCCGCGGCAGCTCCGGCCGTGGGCTGCGGCTGCGAGGCGGCTCTGGGGGGACCGGGATTTGTTCCCCCGGCCACCCCCCAGCCCAGCTCCCCACAGCACAGGGGACAGCTCGGGGTGGTGATTCCTGCATCCAGCCTCAGGGCAGGGCACTGGGATGAGGAGGGAGGGCTGAGATGGGGGGCACCCGCAGCACCGCGGGCCGGGGAGACATCAGCACCTAAAAACATTCAAGTCCTAAAAAATTCAGCTCCTTCCCTCCGGCTTGTCTGGGGGCCTTTGGCAACTTGTTCTGCTTTGTCCCTGCTCCCACTGTGTTTTCCCCGGAGTTCCTGGAGCCGTTCACAGCTCAGGCCAGGCACTTCTGCAGCATCCTGTGCCCAGCGCGAGGACGCTGCCATCGTGTCCCGGGCTCTGAGGGGAAGCAGCACAAAGCAAGGACAGAACGCTGCGCTGCTCCATTCCAGCGTTAGCAGCTGCCCTGGCAAAATGCAAAGAGAAGCACTGAATTCCAGAATGGTTTGGGTTGGAAGGAACATTGAAGTCCATCTCATTCCATGTGCAGGGGCACCTCCCATGGTCCCAGGCTGCTCCTGGCCTTGGACACTTCCAGGGATCCAGGGGCAGCCACAGCCTCTCTGGGCACCCTGTGCCAGGGCCTCCCCACCCTCCCAGGGAACAATTCCTTCCCAATATCTCACCTAAATTTCTTTTCTTTCATAGATTGGGGTAGGTTGGAAAGGACCTTAAAGCTGATCTCATTCCAAGGCCTTCCCAAGGGCAGGGACACCTTCCAGGTCACTCAGATAAGGGACATCTCTGTGGCAGTAACTGCAGCAAACAAAGGAGTGTTGCTTGTTCTTAGAAAAAGCTCTCAAAGAAAGCTGGAGGAAGCCTTTTTTTTTTTTTTTCTCACCAAAAATGTTTATTTTCAGGGAAACATCAATTTCAGTTTTCCAGTGGGAAATAACAAAACATTTTGGTTTCGCTTTAAGTTCAAATATGACTTCAGATTTTATTTTTATTTGGTTGCTTTTAACTGCAGCAATATTGTAAAGCTGGCTGAAAGCAGCATTTCCACTTAAAATCAGGCTGAAACTTCCCAGGGGGAATCTCTACCTTTTAAACCAAAAATTTTTGGAATGAAGATTATTCCTCCAGTATTTCTCATTAGGGAAAAACGTGGATTTCTGGGATCCTTCAAACCTGGAGGGAAAAATCTGTCACCCTACGTTGGCTCATCACCCCTTCCCACTGGCATGGGGTTTAGGGTCTGAGAATTTGGGATGGAGACAGTTTGGTGCTTCCAGGTCCTCTTCAGAGCCATAAGGAGAGGTGGGGACAGCAGGACCCTCGTGAGGAGTCCAGAGCCACCATTCCCAGCTCCCTTTCTCCTGGCTCAGGGAATCCCGCTCACCTTCCGGCTGTGACAGCTCCGATGACTGATGGCACTTTGATATTTACCCGGGCGTGCTGCTTGTCACAGCAACCTCCAGCACATCACACTTTTGGCAGGCAAGGGAACTCCTTCAGGTTCTTGCGGCTCATGGAAAAGCGATGGATTTATGATGGCCCTTTCCTCATCACATTCCCCCAGAGCCTGGCATGGCGTGGAAGGAAGGAAAGCTCGGCCAGACACAAACATCAAGAAAGGGAAGAGGCTCCAGGGGGGTTGGATCGAGGAGAAGCTGGGCAATGAATCAATGGGGTGAAGCAGGATCCACCTCAGAGGGAGCAAACGTGGCGAGGCATCCTTCTCCTGGAGCACAGGGGACGTGCGGGATGCAGAGCTCCAGCAAATGAGGAAAGCCAGGCTGTGGGAGGGGGAGAAAGGAGGGAGCAGGGAGGAGGGAGGCTGCAGGGTGCCAAGCACCATCAATGCCACGGCTCTGCCAAGAGCTGGAGGGACAAAGCCGACACCTGGGATTTGCAGGTGACAAAAGTTACAGGCTGGGCTACAATCAGGACTTGGATTTTATCTCAGACCCTGCCTTTCTTCAGGGAAAAAAGAAAAAAACAAAAAAATAGCATTTCTGCCTGGAAGTTCCCCAAGTCCACTCTGGAGTTGGTTTGGAGGGACACAGCTCCCCCCTTTCCTTTAACTCAGCTGCAGTTTCCTCCAGTGGGACACCCAGTCAGTGCCCATCAACATTGCCCCATCCTGTCCATGCCACCCTATCCCCTCTTCCACAAGGGATGCTGAATCCTGGAGCATCCTGGACTTTGCTGGCCCTCAGCACCTCCCCTGAGCCAGCAACTCATCCTCACATCCCCTTATTCCAGCAAAAATCACATCAAATGGACCTGCCAGGATCGATGTCTCCCCAGCCCCAGCATCTCCCGGATTCTGAGCACAAATCCTGCCAAAGACCAAGCTGATGAACCCAAAATGAGGAGAAAACCGAAGGCACCAAACTCATTAAGGTAATGAGTGCCCTGGAGCAGGGTTTGTAACTCCTTTGCACGGAAAGGAGAGGCTGAATCTGCACACGCAGCTACATCAAACCCCTGCAAGTCACAGCTAAGCCCAAGAGTTAAACTTGCAGCTTTTCCCTGCCCCACTTGCAGGAGGGAAGACTTTTTTCCCTTTCTTCATTTTCCTCTCTCTCCTCTTGCCTCCCTTGTTACACGAATGAGGCAGCAGAATTTTAACGGCTTTTATGTTCTGCAAGAGCTCACAGCAAACGGGACCGCTCTGACCTTTGCAGTGCTCTGTGATTCCAGCAGCTGTCCGGAACCTCCTCCCTTCCCAGGGAGAGGGCACAGCCAGGAAAAGCACCTTGCTGCTCAGAGTAAATCGGCCGCGGGGTTTTCCTGGTGGGAGAAGAGCAAGGAGCTGCCTCCCACAGCATCAGCATTTGTAGGGATTTGTAGGGATTCCCAAGAGGGAATACTGGGAATACCCAAGGGCTGGATGCAGGAGGCTCTCACCAGTCCCTGCCACACACCCCTGAGCAGGTGGGACCAGCGTGGGGAAAACGAGGGCACAGCACCCCAGGAAGGTCCCAGGGACAGAGTTTTGTGCTTTCAAAGTGATGGAAAAGCTCTTGGGTGCTGCTGAAGGGGAGAGGGCTGTCAGCTCTTCTCACAGCCTAGAGAACAGATTCTCTTTGGGAAATGGAGACGCAGTGAGGTCCTGAGCCTTACACAGAACCACCGAGCCCAGCCAAGACCCAATCCCAACTCCAGGCTTCTCCCTGTAGTCTAGAGCAGCTGCTGTCCCTGGCTGGGATGGGGACAGGGAGCTCTGCCTTCTGTTTTCCTCTCCTTTGCTGAGCTCCATCTCCACAGCCCCATTCCCATCGGATGGGACCACTCCGAACACAATCCCGCTCACAGGCTGCTGCATCTCCCCCCCAGCTGCTTAAAAACACAAAGGGCTTCTCTCCCTGCTCCTTCCTCTTCCCCAATCATCCTCTTTCCCTTTAACCTGAAATCCCCTCGAAGCAAACAGAGAAAACAGCCCTGGCTGCCACAGCCGAGCAATAACCCAGGAAATTTTAATCCCTGCCTGTGATTGTGCAGAGGAACAAAGATAAAGATAAAAGGCTCACCAGCCCTGGTATTATTATATTAGAAAGGTAATTATCTCTTCTGCCACCTGACTTTGGGCTTTCTTCACATAATGAAGTTTCCAGCTCGTGTTTGCAGCCACAGGAGCAGCCACCACAGCCTCACTGGGAAACTGGAATTGTCTGCTCTGAGGGGAGAGGCAGCAGAGCCAGGCTGGGAGGAGAAGGAGAAGGAAGGAAGAGAAGAAATCAGAGCTCCGGGCAGCTGCTGGTGCCTGTGTCCCATCACAGAGCTGGGCCCAAGGCACCCTCAGGTTTCAGCCCCAAACACAGCAGCACACGCCCAAACTCGCATTTGTTTCAAGGCACCTGCCCCGTGGATCCTGATCTTTTGGGCACTTTCCAAACCATCAGGAAGGCTGAGGGGATGCTAAAACAAACCCAGATTTTTACCTTTTGATGCTGCTGAATAATGCAGTAAGGAGAGTGCCCAGCCCATCAGACACGCCTGGAATGCCTTGGATGGAAGGGACCTTAAATCCCATCCCATTCCACCCCTGCCCTCGCAGGGACACCTCCCACTGTCCCAGGCTGCTCCAAGCCCTGCCCAACCTGGCCTTGGACACTGCCAGGGATCCAGGGGCAGCCACAGCTGCTCTGGGCACCCTGTGCCAGGGCCTCCCCACCCTCCCAGGAACACTTCCTTCCCAATATCCCATCCATCCCTGCCCTCTGGCAGTGGGAAGCCATTCCCTGTCTCCTGTCCCTCGATCCCATGTCCCCAGTCCCTCTCCAGCTCTCCTGGCGCCCCTTTAGGCCCTGGAAGGGGCTCTGAGCTCTCCCTGGAGCCTTCTCCTCCCCAGGTGAGCACCCCCAGCTCTCCCAGCCTGGCTCCAGGGCAGAGGGGCTCCAGCCCTGGAGCAGCTCCGTGGCCTCCTCTGAACCTGCTCCAGCAGCTCCAGGTCTTTCCCACCATCACCAAACCAGCTCCCCGCGTTGTTGGCTGTTGATGGCAGGTTCCAAATGTGAAGGGAAACTGAGACACAGAGCAGGAGAGGGACCTCAGAGCAAGACTGGGGCATCCCCAGCCCTCACCCACACCCAACTCCACCCAAACTGTCTTTGTGAATTTGGACCAAAGCTCCTCCTGGCCCCTGAGCCACCCTTGGCTGTGTCTCTAAGCATGGAAGCAACACAAGAGTTCTTCTCCTGCAGGAATCAATTATCCGGAACAGAACAAACTAAATACAATTTATACAAGGACACGTTGTACAGATCACACCATGAAGATGTTGCCTGACACATGTTGGGTGCATTGTTTCATGGAGGGATTGTTTTGTGCCTTGTGCTCTTACTGAGTAGAATAAAATCCCCCTTGCAGACACTTCATTGCACTAATTACAATCTCTTGGGGAACATTTGGAAAAATTACTGTCTTTTACCAGTGCATAAGTGACCACATGATGTCCCCTGCATCGTTGCCACCAAAGTTTCAATTTAAGAGATGGGACAATGCCACGTGAAGCTCTCGGAAGGATCAGTTCCCAGCCTGTGCTGTTTGTCTCATGCCATTGCAGAAGAGGATTTGGTTTTTTCCCTTAATGATAAGTGACGCTCTAATGATTTGGAACGATATCCTGCAAAGCCAAAAGTGACAACAGGTTTCAGCTGATTCAGCCTCAAAATCTGCACTGATTTTGCTCAGACTGAAGGTTTGGTGTCTGTGGGCCACTGTTCCCCACTCCCAGGGTTTTCCTTCTTAAGATGGAGATGAACTATCCCAAAACTTTGGTCCCAGCCCTCAAAAACCGCTCAGCACCCGATAGCTGCAGGCACCACAGAAGAACCAGCACCGACCCTGACCCACAGCTCCACCAGAGCATCCCTGGGCAGCCCAGCCGAGCTTTCCCTGTCTCTTCCCACTCACGACCTGCACAGAAACAGGAGATTTAATTTCCCCTTGTGCTCCTAAACATCTCAGCACCTCAGACTGCTACACCTTCACAGGGACACACAGCACCCAGAGCTGCTCCGTGCTTGGCCCCAACCCTCCCACCTCCCTCAAGGACACATCATTCACCCCAAACAACTTAAAACATCCCCCCTGCACAGCAAGCACCCTCCTGAGGGCACCCGATGTGACCAGGGACATCTGGGGGAGTTTCTGCTCCCTGACGAGCAGTTCTGTGGGAGCTGCAGGTTTCCAGCAGCATCCACAGGGCCGGGGGCAGCGGCACTGCAGGAGGACACAGCGGGAAGCGAGAGCCCGCTGCATCCACAGCTGCCCTTCCAGCAGCATCTCCCGGCACCGCACGGCTCGGGCAGCGCCTCTGCAGGATGCACTTCCCAAAAGCCATTTATATTAGCGTGATGGCCGGGCTGGGATGGCTGCAGCTTGTCCAGAGGTGCCCAGCACAAAGGCGGACACTCTGTGGCACCTTTGGCACCTCGCTGGCCAGCTCCCTCACCCGTGTGGTGGAAGGCACGGAGCCATGCACGCCTGGGGCTTATGGACAGCCCGTGTGTGACCAGAAAATTAATGAACAAGGTGGCTCCTTCGGCCGGTATTCCAAGGGTTTATTGTAGAAACTCCGTCAAAGAGGACCGGAAGAGAAGAGAGAGAAATTCCAGCCCGAGTGGGCTTTAAAGGGATACAGGGAAGGGGGCAGGCATGACACAGCGGTGACCTATAGGAAGAAGG